>JAZHYW010039625.1:0-79634 GCA_037355805.1 Ixodes ricinus | reverse complement strand
TATGTCATAAAAAAAAACCTTCCCTCCCCTTTCCCAAAAGAAAAGAAGAAAAAGTTTTAGTGCAATATTTACGCTGCAAGACATCTCTTGAGTTGGGGCGCTTCCGATATTTCAGTACGTCGACTCAAAATAGAAGCATATTTTGGAATCTCTCCTAGAGACACTAAACTCCCCCAAAAATGCTCTTTTTTTTATGTTGTCGGGAAAGTGCTTTTGGTGGCATATGTGTTCTATCCAGGCCCATCAGAAAATCTTGCATATCACCATGCGACCCAAAGCACCTAAAGCGTAATCAGTAGGTACTTCCAAGCAAGGTGAAACATTTGTCAAACATAGCACATTTAGTAAGGGGAAAATAACTTTATTACCTCTGTCGCAGAAAACAAGCATGGCAACACTTCACAACCATTTAGTACCAAAAAGTTATTAGTACTGCAAAAAAACAAAATCTAAAATTTGCACTGGGTGGAAACTCTGAATAAAGACAACTGCCTCAGGTATGTGCCAGTGCTGCAATAAAGTAATTCTATTTACAACCGAGAAACATATCTGCAAGAACAGCACAGCCTAATACATGTACATCAATAACCAATATCAGTTACTATAACACAGTATATAAAGGAAATCAAGGTGGCTATATACAAGGAGGTTGAAGGTCTCTGTTATGAAGCATTGCAGAAATGTGGTAGGAGCATTACTGTGCTTCATCCATACTGCCTGGTGTGCAAAAAGAATCAATCCTTTCGGAGGAACTGGTGCCCCTGTCGCAGACTGGTTCAAGGATTTCTTGGTATGAATATCAAGGGAAAGAAACGCCGCCAGAAGGAAGGGAAGGGAAGAAGCTTCTTTGTACAAACTTGGGGTGAAAGATAAACCAAATGGACACAAAAGCTATGTTTCAGCAGCTCAATCACAGTCAGTGTAACTCAATGGAGTCAACAGGATCTAGCACTGTCATTCGAAGGAATGTTTGCGCTCGCTTGTGCCATGCCCATACAGCTTCTAACCAAAAAATTCTCAAAACTGCGAATTTGGGAAATGATGAATTGGAATGTAGGTTGCTATGAAAACAGACAACAAGCAACAAACAAGTTAAACCACTGTCAGAAAAATCTGAATTGCACCTGTCAAACTGCATTTGAAAATAACTTAATCACCCGACCCTGCCAACCACCATTACATACATCCTCTCAGGTATCATGCTACAGATGCTGCCCGTGTAGGTAGTCTAGTATAGCCAACTAGAGTTGCCACCTTTCCTCGAAGAAAAAAAAAAAAAAAAACCGGAAACTGGCCATTTTGGGGGAGGGGGGAAATTTTGTGAGATTGAACTGGTAAGAAGAAAGACGCAGTGTTGATAGCCTTAATTGATGACGGATTAAATTTTGATACAAGCTTCCCAATGTAAAATCAATTAACATAGATCTAATACATCATAGCACATGCAAGCACACGAATACACAACACTGAAATCAACAGCATACATAGATGCATACCATTTAGTCAAAATTATAGCATCAAACACAAATCTTGCACCTCTACTCATGCTGTGCAGCAGGTGAAGAACAGATTATTGCAGTTTACATAAAAATGGCTGCAAATTAAATAACGCTTCAAGTAAAAATGGTTCTAAGACACTGAGCATGATGCACAGCGTGCAGATTTAAACAATAAATCTATTATTTAAAAAAATTGCTGGTTGTGGATCTTTCGATAGTGAATGCGGGTATAGACCACGAGCACCGGCGCGAGCTTGAAAGTTCATGGTCACTCAGAATCCGTGTAATGCGAGCATGTTTTCATACATCTCCAATCATGAATTCCAAAATGACTGTGTCCTCTGAGTGATGTCTTGCTCGCCATTCTCTGATCTCCTTCGGTAAATCGCAAAGACTTTCTATGTGCTATACAGAACAGTAAATGTACCAGTCTTTTACTAAAATTGTCTTCTTTCCGGCTAAATACGTACAAGGAGATTATTGACAAAACTAGATTAAAAATAATGTTGATGGTTTAAAATATACTTATCAATGCCCCCCCCCTCCTACCAAAAAAAATAATATGTGCTCGTAAAAAATGGGAAATGACGGACGGTTTTAGATAGAGACCGGCAACCAAACTTTTATCCAAAAATCCGGCCATGCCGGTCAAAACCGGGCAGGTGGCAGCTCTATAGCCAAACTAGAAACATTTGAAAATGGGAACAGGATACTATTTACTGCAAAACCTTCATTTTCATGGTCCCAATTATATGCAGCCCTTAAAGTATGAAAGTTCTAAAAGCTGGGAATCCGGGCCTGGGCTAAAAGGGCGGGTTCGACAACCTGATTGATAGACATATCCCTATGGAAGTTCAAAAGGGCCCCATGGTTGTGAATGTAACAGCCGGGAAAACTTAGTATTGGGAGCTCTTCTGAGCTTCGTCCAACAACCGTCTATACGTTTTTGCAGGGGTAGCAGGTTGACCTCCAGTTCTTTAAGTTCTTAGGAAAAAAAGAACCTGCTATCCTGACTTGGAGATAAGCTACTTAGGGAGAGAAGGCTTTGGAAAACAATTTCCCACAGACTACAAAAGTAGTGGCATATGTACAGTCAGCACGAAATGAAACCCGAACGCCGGAACGCGTGGCCATCGACACAGGCTGCTCCGCCTGGAGGGCCCTGAGAACTAATGAAAATGTGCCGGGGTGCGAGGGTGCGGGTCCTACAAAGATGTGCTCGACCCTCGCCTGGCGAGTCTGGGACTTCCGCATTTCGCCGGTGGCGCGCTGTAAGCGCCATCACTCGCGGTGCTTTTGTATTGCCGCACTGTCACCTGGTCGACATCTGCGGCTTGCGTGCGGCGCAAGAAGGTCGATGCTAAGAGCAGCAGCAAGCAGCTTGCGCGCGCACCAGCGGAGCACGCCCATGGTGTCTTCTCCTCCTAGCGTGTGCAGTTTTTATTGTTTGTCATACGTATCGTAATTTTATAATTAGCAGTACTTATAGCAAAAGAGCGCGACATACGAGACAGAAGAACAAGTTGGGACACATGACGAGTGCTAACACCCAACTGAAGGTTGCTACTACAAATATTTAGTATGTAATATATGAGCCACATCCATACGTCCTCTCCCAGAGCTCTTCCATTAACCTCTCTTGTTCTTCAGGCTCGTATGCCTTGCGGCGAAAGCCAGAATGCAGGTCTGCTAACTCGCGCAGTCAGCAAACATTTTCCTTAATTGTAGTGACTTGAGCCTTGAACAATACGTCACTCTGTGCAAGTTCTGGTCCGTTCTGTCCAGCGCACCCATTATTTATCGCTTTGTGTATCGGACGCCCAGCAATGTCTCTTCAGTGCTGTCATTAATTATCGCTTTGTGTATCGCAAGGGCGAAATGAAAGTTGAAACATTTCGTGCACAGAAGACCCGTAGTGCTTGATGACTTGTCACCAAAACTATGCGGAAGCTTCGGTGAACAACGTGCCACGTGCGGCTTCTGACAACTAGTGAAACGTCATAGACGCCAAATAAAATTTAATTGACACAACATACTCTTTACGAAAAAAAAAAAAAAATGCTGCAACAGACCGACGCGGATGCCTCAGTTTTTATAAGCAATGCGCATGTTTTCATGCGAGGTTATCAGTTGATTCTTATAAAAAGTGAGGAATTGCGCGCTCACGCTCTCTTTGGTAACCACCAATATGCCAGGCATATGGATTCCGGAGCAAAATAAATTTATCACCCTGACTGAGCAGGGCCTATCGCAAAGAGCTATAGCCAGGTTAAGCGGCCGCCCGGTGTCGACCGGGCGACAGTGTGGCGACACAAAAGCACCCCGAGTGACGGCGCTTGCATCGCGCCACCGGCGAAACGCAAAAATCCCAGACACGTCGCGCGAGGGTCGAGCGCATCTTAGTAGGACCCGTACCTCGCACCTCGGCGCATTTTCATTAGCTCTCAGGGGCCCTCCAGGTGGAGCAGCCTGTGCGATGGCCACGCGTTCTAGTTTCATTCCGTGCTGACTGTACATCTGACAGGAACAAACTATGCCACTAGTTCAAACAAGTGAACGTGCAAGTTCTGATTCCCAAAGCTCTATGGCAGATAAAGAGGCCAGGCCAAAATGCCTACTGAAATATGCAGAACTAGCACCCACCTTCTGCTTTTGGAAAGATCACAATTGGCTGGAACATACGAAGCACACAAAAACTTGACTCAATAAAGTGCCCATCCTCAAAATTGTCTTGTAATTATCTCATGAATCTTTGTGGGTCCTCATACTTCATTTCATGGATACCTACAAAAAAACACCGTAGTAGAGTCCTTCACTTTGACAGTAGCTTTAAATCAGAGATAAAGTAGAGGTTTCCTTTTTGATATTACTGCAGAATTCTGGAACAAAGAGCTCTATAAATGTTATGGTTGACAAATTTAGCGTTCGCTTTTCCAGTAGCCGATAAAGACAAATTTAGCATTTGCTTTTCCAGTAGCCGATAAATTTTGAAAACAAGCATAATTACAGAGGTATGTGTTCTCTTGTAACTGCAATGCACACGCTACTGACAAACCCTGCACAATTTCCAAAACTGAAGTTCCAGTTTAAAGCTCGATTTTAAATTAAACAATTTTTGCTTGAAGTGTTTGCTAGACATTAATTAAATGTATAGCAATATTTTTGTCAATTTGTGAAATCCGCAAGGACTATAGCTTTTGCACTATATTATATTGTTACATTGACCACAACAGTCTTTGTCAACATGGGATATGTACTCGCTCTAGTTATAACCCACACCGGTGAGTCACATTCAAGCTCTCTGCAGGCCTCCAACCTCCTTGTAGTAGGGCAAAGCTTCACTTTCCATATCAAAAATATCATTTAAAATGCTCTTCATAGTGATGGACACAATTTCAAGACTCCAAATGATAGAAAAAGTTGCTATGAGAGCATGAACGAACCAGTCTCATTGATATTCAGTAGCACTGTTTCGTAGCCCTTACTTTGCATGCAAACAGGTAAATTTCTCACAGAAAAGGGTTTGGTCATCCAAGATATCTTTCTACATTGCATGCATAGGGACTCTTTGTGCTTCATGCTAACTTTCACAAGTAGAATATTACAAGTGCCGATACGGCGTTCACACAAACATTCACGGTTCACAGACACTCAGTTTTAAAAAAAGCATTCGATTGTGATCGCTGCATACACCGTGGCCCCAAGCGCTACAGATGCATCAATTGGCAGACAATATCAATTGGCAAGGAAAAGCAACAAGTCAACAAAACCTGTGCTTTAAACTGACTGAGGTGTGCCAATAAATTTTTACGGGCTATTCCTAAACACTTAGTACCAACAAACATTCAATACAACTATGTATGAAATACAAATGTGAGGTTCCAGTTAGTGCAAAAGCAATCATGTTTATTCCCGTGAAGTCAAGACTCAAATTTATAGCTCAAAGCAAACATACCACTCAAGCAACGAGCATGAGCTCAGAGGAATCCACCACAAAACTAGACATACAAAACTGTTTTCAGCTGCGCTGGAAACCGGCCCCCAGTTTCCTTATCTCACTCTCCCCTCCTCCTCACTCAAATTCTGTCTGTCTGGGAGCCAATCCCATCAGAAAGGAGAATGAGTTTCCTCCTTTCTGGAACAGAGAGGGAAAGGGGGGCTGGTTTCTTTCTTTCTGGTAAGTGGCATCGGAACAGGGAGGGCAGGGGAGGCAATCGCCTCCCTCCATCCCTCCCCTCCCCCTCCCCCTTCCCTCCCCTCCCTCCCTCCCTTCCCTCCCCAAGGACACTTAGAATTATTTTAACATTACGGAGGAGGGGAAAGAAAATCCCTCCAGCACCCCCACCACCACCACCACCGTCACCCACCCATCTCCCACATAGTTCCGACGCCTCCGTTTCTGGTTGTGTGTTAGGCTTCACCCAAAACACCTATAATGTAAAATTCAATAGAAATTTCAAGTACCGTATTTACTCGAGTAATAGCCGCAGTTTATGAAGAAAACCTGAGGGTTCGCTTTTCCGCGGAGCACGCGGATTGCCAATCTCCGCGATCGACAGCATGACTCCAGCGGTTTACAGGACAGAAATAACGTCTTCGCGCGAAGATACCATCTGTGAAGATTTCATTTGTATGGAGAATCATGCTCTCAATCTAATTATTTGCTATGTTATTTATGCACAACGCGATGATTGGCTGTATATGTGCTTTGCGTGGAAAGTAAAAGCAAGCGCCTTGTCCATAAATAGTGAGGCTATTACTCGAATAAATACGGTAAGTATCCATTGCATGGAAATTGCTTTTGAGTTAATATTTGGCAGGGGCTCGGAAAAGGTTGAGAATCAAAGGAAAACACAATAATCTGATCGTCCATGCATACATGACAAACAACAAATGCGACAACAGACATTAAAGGGCAGTCTGAATCACAGGAAGCAAACACTAGGTGCCTTCTTGGCAGACCACTTTGTTTATCTACTACATATTAGAGCATGGGTTATGAGTTAATGACAGGCCTTATGCTCTTAAGATTGTGCTTTCCCACATCCTCCCAACCATTTTAGTATGTACCAATTCTGGATCAATGACTTCGAAGATCAGTTACGATGTTCGACATCATCAAACTTACTTGAGATAGTACATGACTAAGGACAGGCTTAGAAAACCAAATAAAATAGCAGCATCTACCCATTGTTGTGCCATCCGTCAGTAGCCAATGGAAATGCACTACTAAAACCTTATAACTTTGCATTAGTATTAACTAGGGTCACTACACAATGTGCTGAAATGGCAGAAAAAGTTCCACATAGTAGTGCTACTTGACAAACAAAAAAAGAAGGTACTTTTTGTACCTTACAATTTTCACATGACTCAATAAATATTACGAGATTACTCCTCCTATTTCTTGAATTAAATTCTAATGTAAAGTTCTTGTTCCTTTTAACACTGCAGTGTGGTATTGCTATGAGAGAGCAAGATAACTGTTGGGAACTTAACTGTCATAAAACAAAACAGAGAAATACAGTTGTGTACCGATTAACTGCAATTAACTATCATGGGCAAGATAATCCTGCGGAACTTTGGGAACCAAGATTAAAATGGCACCATGAGGACTGAAGGGAAATTAATTATAAATGTAGATACTGTAAAATCCCGAGATAGCCCACCTAAAATCAGGGGAAAATTGGGTTAAAAAAAGGAGCGGGCTAACTTTAGGTGTGCAATTGAGAAAAGTTGAGAAAATGCTATTTTTAGATCACGTGTCTCTGTTAAACTTGTTATTGCGGCGAGGGGCAATGTAGCAAAGGTGACTGTACTTCCCTGTCATCACTGTTTGCTTATATCCCACCATAGCTAACTAAACTTATTTATGCCAAGGTCATCATTGATCTGAACACTATGATTACTAGGAATGGGCGATCTTTCGGTGTTTCAAAGAAAATAGCAAATCAAGCCAAAAATAGGGGTTACCTTACGAGGGTGGGGCATCTCTCAGGATTTTACGGCACGTTGTAAGTGAAAACATTCAAAAATGAATACACCTGGGTAAGGAGGTAAGGAAAAGAAGTTTGACTCATCAAGCTACAGCACTTAGTTGGCAGGCACAGCACTCCTGGCAAATGTTCAGAGCTCATGGAGGGTTGTATACAATATATGTACCTATGTCTCAGCATTATTCAAAAAGGTTCACTACATGCAATTTCTTAAAAGCTTTTCAGCACATTCCCATATTAGACCTAAAAAAAAGAAAGAAGGCTCATCCACCCCACCCCTATAACCATTAAAATCAAGCTCCATTGTCAGAAAGATACCTAAAATCTAACATTTTTTCTCAACCTCTGTAAAATGCAGGTCTATACTGCCTCTGAATCATCTCAGTTGAACGACAAGAGCCTTTCTCTTGGAATGTTTACTCAAGTAAGATCTGCAAGACCACCTCTACTTCAGTTTCAACACAATGTCAACTGAAATGGTATCTTTGAAATCACACCATCCACATCCTCCTAAGCAGAAAAACTTCATTTATTACTTTTCAAAAAGTCTGCAAAGCGAACAGCTGATCAAAATTTCTTTTTTTATCATAATTAATATATCAATTTTGGCCCCCATAAATAAGAAAAAATGTGTCCCAAGCTATGGAGTGGTTAAATCTGAGCATTTAGTGCAAACACCGAGAAAAAGAAACTTACTTGAGATAGTACTACATAACTAAGGACAGTTTTAAAAACCAAATAAAATAGTAGCATCTACCTATTGTTGCACCATCCTTCAGCAACCAATGAAAATGCACTAATAAAACCTTATACAACTATGCATTAGTATTTTACTAGGGTCACTGCGCAATGTGCTGAAATGGCAAGAAAGCTTGGAGTAATCCCACACACAAAAAAAAAGTCTTTTAAAATAATTCAATTTTTTTTATTTTTTGGTATTTTACAAACCTCCCAAGCCTCAGTAAATATTATGTGATGACTACTCTTATTTCTTGAATTCATTTTTAATGTAAAATTATTGTTCCTCGTCAAGATAACTGTTGGGAACTTGACTGTCATCAAACAAAAATGTCAATATTACTTTGACATTTCATTATATTGTTGCATGCTATAGCAAGGGATTCATCGTTGCCAATGACCTGCTAGGTATTCAACAAGCCACATCGACTCATGCTAGAGGCACGAAAGTAAAAACCGAACAACATAAATCAACTCCATGGAACCAAAATGATTAGATCCTGAGCAAGAGCAAGGGACATGCTTACAGTTGTGTTTGAAAGAAAAACATTGTGGAATGCAAACCCATTTGCTTGCAAGATTGCCCCACAGAGGTTATCTGGTACGTATTGGCACCAATATTAGGCACGAGCTTTGAACGTCAGAGCCACGTCAACTGCATACAATGCAGAGGCCATCAATCCAAGCACCTGTAAAGAAAAGAGACACGCTCTACATTGGTACGAGAATCACTTGAAAATTCCAGTTCTTGCCTCGGACATTTCCACATTAAAATCATTCTCATTACACATATTTACTGCCACACTTCCAGATCTCTTTGGTCTACTCCAGCCTGGTAACAGATTAGAAGTGATTCACTCTGTTTGATTCCACCCCCACAAAGGTGCTGTTTGTCAATAGCATTCCAGGTATGTTATCTTTATGTTGCAAAACCTCTCCCTATTACTAGGAAAACAAAAGTATCTTAATCGCTCACCAATTTACGACAACTTTCGGTGTCATTTTTGTTCGCCTTTACTTCTGATAGAGTGTTTTGTTCTTCTGATTCACATAGCATTCAGGAATGACAGTGTGGCTTTGAAAAATTATCGCAATACACTCGTAAGAATCAGTGCGCGTTTTGAGCAATATGACATTTAACCGTAGACTGCAAAACAAAAGTAAAAGACAACCGGACATCCCCCAAAAGAGGGCAGAAGTGAGCTTGTTTACAAAAAAGCAATCAGCGGTGATTACAGTCATGTCTCGTTAATATGGACTAATATGGACCCCACATTATGGACTAAATTTTCAGTGACCAATCTTTCGCCATGTAATTTTTCCCCGTTAATATGGATACCTGCAGTTCGGACTATAGACAACTATTTTGGCGACAAATTGGGTAAATACAGGCATTTTTGTCTCGTTATTATGAACGCCAGTACCTCAGTTTAAAAAAAAAAAGTCTAAAAACTTCCCTGAGCTATCAGTGAACCCGATGAGGTCTCAATGCGCATCCGAATGTTTGTTGAGGGTCTCGCGATAAGGGCTGCCCACCAAAAGATGTTTTTGTTTTGTTTTTTTGCGTAAAATGGGTCATTGGTACCGCTTGCAGCCTATTGTTGCTTAATATTGTGTATGACCGACATCCAGGAACAAAGAAGAATGAACGTTAAAGCAGCTAGGTCACCTCACTGTAGACCTTGTCACTGTCCGGGGAACGGGAGAGAAGCTCTGAACCCACAAAGCTCATTCCTCCTATTCTCCACTTCACAGTTACTTGGCAAATGGCAAAGGCTACAATCCAAGCAAGCCAATCAGCACGTCGGAGGGAGACACGTGACCCACTAGGTGCGCGCGTCTCCTCCTTTGTAGAAATTTTGAGCGACAAGCTAAGTTTTCGGGGGTACAAAGCGACGTCTGGGCCACGTAAAAGAGAATCCAGATATGAGGGGAGCTCCTCCTTCCCCTCTTCTCTAACTCCTTTAGTTACAGTTTACACTCCCTCCCTCCCCCCTCCCCTCCCCTCCCTCCCCTCCCTCCCCTCCCCCTCCCCCCCCCCCCTCCCTTCCCTACTTTTAGTAAGCGCCGCCACGTGCCGATTTTTTCTGGAGAACGGAGGCGTCCATATTAACGAGACATGACCGTAACACATGGAGGTAGGAAGCTTCTGGAGGTGACATGAGGCTACCAAAGGTGAAGCCAGAAATGTGAGGGGCACGCCCCAACGACAACCAAAACCAAGAGACTCTATTGGACGAAAACAAGAATCGACTCAACAGCTGTTTTGGTCATTCTCGGAATGCGGGGCCCCAAGGGTAACCAAAAGAGCTGTTAAAGGGCAACTCCGCTTCATTTTTGGTATTTAGAAAACTATGCAGTCCTCTTCAGTATCATATAGGAAGACACCATGTCAAATATTACGATCTAATTCCGTCTCTATATTTAATAAACTGGCCAGCAAACTTTCCAATGAGCCAAGTCGCCGAAATCTGCCAACTCTAGCGTGCGACGTGAGGCGCAATCGTCAGCGCACTCAATGCGACGGAGTTGGAGCGGCCAACGTTGAACCACTACGCCAAAGGCATGACTATGTCATTCTCGTGTTTTGTTTGTTTTTACTTCTCAGAGCGAAATTGAACGATGACGTCATGAGTTTCTCCTCCCGGTGTTGGCTCAAGGGCGTCCACGTGATCACCGTAACGCGGATGCGCTAGTTTGCGCTGCCCTGCGCGCTTATCGGTCTGTCTCACCGCCCCCCTCTCCTCTTTCGTCTTCTCCCATTCCCCCTCTCCCACGGGCCATCACCGTCCACGCCATGCGAAGCGACCTGCCCGCATCGCGTGTCCTGTTCCTCACCCCCACGAACGTCACAAGACCACGTGGTTCGACGTGACGTGGCCATGACTCTGACAACACGAGGCCAATGTTGCCTGACGCAACCGAAGTTTCGGTTTCGGTATCAGCTGATGTTTAAATTAAGATTACACAAATAATATTCCACATTTCGCGAATCCGAAGACGTAGAGCTGTTTAGTAGCGCTTTGTGAAATGGAATCACATGTAAGCCTAAATTTTTCGGAATTGAGCGGAGTTGCCCTTTAAGTCAGCTCTCCTTTTCGTCCAATAGCGTCTCTTGGTTTTGGTCATCATTGGGGGCGTGTCCCTCCACACTTCTGACTTCACTTCTGGTGGCCTCATGTCGCCTCCAGAAGCTTATTACCTCCATGCTGTAACATGCCTAACAAAACCGCCCTGACTTCACAATTTTGTATATTTCAGCCAACGTGAGACTGTCTTTTTCAAGGAACGGATGGACGACGTCCGACGTGCTTCTCGAATGGGTGCGTCGGATTTGGGGCCGAATGAAGACGAAGTTCAATGCCTGCTCGTGTCGGATCAGGCACCGGTTCACAAGAACGACGACGCCCGTAAGGCTTGCACGTCGAAGGACACGGAAGTCGTGCATGTGCCAGGGTGGCTGCACGCCAATTTTTCAGCCTGCAAACGTGAGCTGGATGAAGCCATTCAAAGACGGTCTTTGTGAAACGCAGGCTACCTCCTTCACACTGGGGCAGTGATGCCCAAGGGAAATCTGAAGAAGCCCTTGCGGCAAGATGTCGTGTGTCCAAGGCTTGGTCATAAGTCTCCGAGGAAGTTGTGGCCCAATCGTTCGAGTGGTGAGGGATTTCTACTGCCCCCAATGGGTCCGAGGACGGCGAGCTCCACGAACGACCGACGTCAGCGGTTTCCCCTTCTGCCTCTCTGCAGACCGCAATTGACCATGTGTGTGACGAGGTCATCGACATCTTGTTTGACGGTGATGGTGACTGTTCTTTTGAAGGTTTCGAAGAAGACTGAACGAAACGTATAGAACTAACAGATAAAATTGTTCAGTTCATTATTTTTCGACAGCTCCAAAGTGGTTACGACCAAACCCCTAGTAGATAATCGAATATGATGCTAATTCAAACGCGTGGTGAGGATGCTGGCAAGATGGTGCACGAACAGGAGCAGATGGCGTCACAAAAGACAGCCGTTATGACAGTCTTATGTAAAAAAGAGCCGATCAAATTTAATTACTTACTTGAAGGGCAACCTCTCAGACGAGTCGAGGAATACAAATATTTAGGACTTGTTTTTATAGTAACTCAACTGGAAGCAGAACTTGGAAGCGACTGTTAATAAAGTGAGGGGCACTTTGTTCGCGTTGAGAAGGAAATTAAAATTTGCTGATTCAGATACTAAACCTATTGCGTATAAAAATTTTGTTAGGCCTGTGTCAAGAATACGCCAGCTCAGTATGGCATCCTAAATTGCAAAATGGTATTCTCAAGCTTGAAAGTACTCAGAAACTAGCTGCTCCATTTATTTTTAATAGTTTTAGTAAAGGAACCTCATTTACAGCACTGCTTCGCAGGGTGCAGCTTCAGCAGTTGCAAACAAGAGCAAAAATTGATTGATTAAAAATACTGTATAATATTCTTAACGGCACTATTCAAATCGAAAGGTCTAGCTACTTAGAACCATTATCGACAGGGTCCTGACGCCTAAACCATCCTAGAGCGTTAAAACAATACAGGTTTAAGAATGACTGTTTTAGATATTCTTTCTTTCCTCGGGCAATTCAAGATTGGAATGAGCTACCAAACTATATTGTCATCTTAACACCTGTTGAAAATTTCATTACTGCTGTAAAAATTTTACTTACCCGAGTTTTTCCTTTTTCTGGTTCTATTTATGACTGTACTTTTTTGTCGTATGGTGTGCCCACTCCTACTAAGGCTTCTTGAGTGGAGCCAGTAGTATTTACAAATAAATAAATAAATAAATAAATAAATAAAAGTCTGCCTGAGGTACACACAGTTTTTCAACAGAAAGAAGTTTGTGCCCAAAGTGAGGTTGCGCGTCATATATTCCTAAGGTAGGGTTAACCCTGAAAAGATTGAACAAGTGCAAACAGAGTATGACCCAATCACTCTACTGGCTCACACACAAAGTTGGTCAGCTCAAAGGCATATCCTCGGTAGGTGGTTAGAAATTGGTCTTAAAATGCCTATTTGAGAGCAAGAGCTTTATCAAAGATATTGTTCCATACTTCGTCGATGTCAGCAGCATTTTGATGCAATTTCAACGTAATTTGGCTTTTGTCTTCCATGCTGAACCTTTGATGATGATGGCTCTTGTGCATGTTTGTGGAAGTTTTGGAGGTTTTTTTCTCCATGCTATTGATATGCAATGTGCTGGAACATTAGAAATATTTTATGTTTCAAAACTTTGCATATCTTATTTTCCCAATCACTTCGGAGAAGCTTAACAACTCTTCATTTTTCATTCCGATTTATCAATGAATTTGATCTAGCTTTGAGTGTATAGTGTAAGTTGGTTTTATACTCTCTTAAGAATGAGGAGTTTATTGTGTTGACAGTTTTGTACTCTTGAATGAACATTCACATTTTTCATGATGCCTTAGCTACAATAGTAGTTGTTCAGAGAGGCCTGGCTCTAAGCTCCGAGTGACTTTTTTTCAATTTTTAATGCAGAATCTTGTTGTTGCATAAATTCAGTTAGAGCCCTCGGAAACATCAACATTCCAAAACTATTTCAAGAAAAACATCAACTTTTTTTTTCTTTCATGGAAAAAAAAATAAAAAACTCATATAGGGAGTTGTTTGATGATGCCCATACTATAAGAAGAAAGAGGGATAGATAAAAGAGTATGCAAGGCATGTGGACCAGAAGTACAGTATGCACAGAACAGGCACGAGCTGGCAGTCATGACTGGGCGCTTGTAGAGCACCCTGATGTGTTTGTATTTGTCTTGCAACTAATGCCAGATGCACCAAAGCACAAGGCCTGTGTAGTCCTTAAAAGCAAATGGCGACATAGCATTGAAATGTGCAGCCCTTGGAAACAAATGGCGGTAGAGCACTAGCTCGTGGAACGTGTCTCATGCACTCGCACAACAATGGCTGTTGGTTCTTGTAAGAAACGCGAAGCGTGAATTTTGCCAAGGGGCTTTAGACGCTTGGAAAGCACGGCACAAACCAGGACTGGGCTGTCAGGTGGAATTCGCTACAACTACACCAGCTTATGCATGTTATCGGAAGACTGATCCTAGGAAGACAAGTCACTGATGTGTCAAAAATTGATTGATTGATTGATTGATTGACTGATTGATTCATTGATTGACATGGGGTTTCATGGCACAAGAGCTGCTAAGGCCAAAATGCACCAACAGCGTAAACTATTGTATAAGCAAGGGTTAGGAAGAAGAAAGAGCTATACAAGTATGCGGAATCAGCGGCTGATTGCCAATTGAAATGACTGAGTGCAGTGGAGTATGCTCTTTATATATTTACGAAAAAATGTTTTAAATGTTCTTGGTCATACTTGGGGCGCTCAAGTAGGATGTGTGATATTGTTAGAGAAATGTTGCAGTGCTCACACTCTGGGGCATCCTCTCCATGCAAGAGATGCCCATGGGTGAGACGTGTATGACCAATCCGCAGCCGGCACAGGACCACCTCATAAAAGTGTTCCTGATGCTGGGCACTCTCCAACTCACTTAATAAAGGTCTTACAGCATGCAGTTTGTTATGTGTTTCATATTCCACTCACGTTGCCACTTTGTTCGAATGCAACACTTCAAAGGGATGTGGTAGTCTTTGTATGGTAGCTTATGTATGTCTATTTGTCTCTCATTTGCAGAAGTTGGAGCACTATTGGCCTTTTCATTACCTGGGATGCCGAAGTGGCTTGGGACCCAGCAGAAAATTACCTCAATCTGCTTGTATGAAACAGCGATAACCTTATTTTGTAATTCTAGAACAAGTGGATGTGTAGTGCGCTTCAGTGATGTAAGTGCTCTTAATGAGCTCAAGGAAATGTGCCAAAGAATCTCCATTTGGTTCAAGAATCAAAATGCAACGAAGAGCACCCAGACTCCAATACTCCACCACGTTACAGCTTAAGTTTGTTCCTCGATCAAACACATTGTGACAATCTTGGGAATGACAACAAAACGTACAGTGGCTTGACTCCCCGGATTGGCCCGGACTGGACAAAACCCGACTTTGTTTTATGATCATCTTTGCTGTGAAGAAATAAGCTGTACAGCTTATTTCTTGTTTTTCGTAACCAGCTGCTTCTTTTTTCCTTTTTTGTAACACAATTTTTTTATGTTCATTCTAACCTTCATGACAGAAGTTTGTATGTCAAATATTACAATGTAATTCAGTCTAAATATTTATTAAAATGGTCAACGAAGCTTGAGATGTACCGAGCAACAAAATCTGCTAAGATTGGTGGGTGAAGTCCAAGTTTTTGTTGTTTTTTCTACTCTTTCAAGCAAAGCCCACAAATGGCACCACTGGCGCGATCCGGAGTGCCTCGTGGAAGACACGTGCGCCAGTGCGCTGGATGCAGCATTGTGAACACGCCCCACCAGCAGTCTGCTAAAGGTTAATCCCATTAATCCTAGCGTAGTGTACTACGTCCCCCTCTTTCCATAATGTCTTGTTGACAACTTCGGCTGTATTTCTGAATCACAAGAGCGCAGGCCGCAGTGGTGCATATGCCCCTGGATACAAAACCTGCGGCAATGTAGCGACGCTTGCACTGTGCCTCTTCGTATGGTGAAACTTGCGACAGTTTGTACTATCTGGGTGCCGATCTCATTGACAATGAGGGGGAAATGCTACCCGCATCAGCCAAAGTTTCGGTTGTGGTCTGCGACCACGTCTAAACAGGATTGCACAAAAAAACATTTTACTTTTCCAGGAAACAAATGATTTAAAGACATTCACAAGTACTTCTCAATGTGAAATCACCTGTTACCCTGAAAATTTTTGAATGGAGTAGAGTTGTCGTTCAATGAAAAGAGGCCACAGATGGGGATCAAAGCAAAGAAAATTACTTACCCCTGCTGCTATGACGATTCCCAGGTTTGTGTACTGCGATGCATTAATGACGCACGTGAGTCCTCCCGAGAGGTAGAAGATGAACCCTACGATGTGATAGTTCAGGTACTGAAAGAAAATAAGGACACGTCAATGCCATGTGTAGAGAAAGGTACTAAATTTGGTTAGGCCTTCCTTTCCTTGGAAAAGCTATACAGTGGGACCAACTCATTATATATCCATAGCCTCCTATATAGGGGGAAAGCCTGAGAGGTCAGAATGGGAGCAACAGTTCGCCTAGCAGCCGTAAAAGAGGGAGAAAGGTGAGGGACAACAAACTCGCTGCTGGAAAAAGCGCGGGGGTCAACTGCGAAACTAAAGTCTAGTGATGGCACATGGCCATGATCACGGGCTCCATCAGGGCACGGCCAGACTGGTTTCATGCATGATCAAAGCAGGGCGCTTCTCAAAACCGCCGCTCTGGCGCTGTGCCCCTGCCAGCCTCGCTCTTTCTCTCTCTCCCAGATTAGATGGCCGGTCTTGGCGCTGATCTCGCAGGCTTTCCTCCTATATAGGAGGCTATGGTATATTACTCGTCAGTATGAATGTTAACTACCCACTTGTCTTCTAGAACTGCTGTCTCAGCACACTCAAGAACACCATTTTCAGCATGAGAAGTAGGCACATTAGTCTTTCTCTGCACAACAATTCAGCATTTTGGTCTTTTCCAAATGCAGTTAAATGGTGTGAAACAAAATTGCATGTTTGCCTTTCATATCAATCTCGAGTGCGGTCTGGATACAGAGAATGCAACAATACCTAACTAACAGTATTTTTGTTCACGTAGCATTTCTCAGTATTGTCTCATGAAAGGGCCCAGAAGTTTTATGTAGTACCTGATTGCACGATTGTAACGCACACTTTTTTCGCCAAAATCAGTCTCCAAAAATACACGCGCATTACAGTCAAAACCGAAACTCAAAAAGAAAAATGCAGTACTCGGTATAAGGTGGCTAGCCCCATTAATAAGTTTAAATTTGAACAAAGGCTGACCGAAATATGCGGTGGGCACGGAAGGTATTCAAGTATTTATACATGAAGAGTTTAACACAAAATGGACAAACCAAACCCGACAGCTTTCATTTAAATACCTACACACTGGTGATGGGGCTGAGAAGACTACTGCAGTGGAGAAGGGGTTGGAAGAGGCAGAGAGAAAATGTGGGAGGGAAGAATGCAGGAGAAATCAGCTCTAACGGTGTACAGGTCACGAAAGCAGGGCATAAGAAAGGAAAATGTCTTTGACAATTCACTGGGAAGTTCTTTGCTGTTTGAGGAGAGAATGGGAGTTTTGAGGACGGGGACGTATAGGGCTAAATTTAAGGAGACAGACACATTATGTGCCACCTGCTATAACGAGAGTGAGACACTAGAGCACTTGGTTTTGAAGTGGACAGGGCTTTGCCGTGCCCTCCCTGAAGTGGTAACGACTCTGGCCGGGTCCCTGGGTTTTACTGGCGACGAAGGAAGGACGGAAGAGAAAAGGATTACAGTCACAAAGAGGTGATTAGAAGATTGGTGGAAATTATCTAGGGAAAACTGAATGATAGACAACTAACTAGCACAGCTGGGGACAGGCGGGACAGAGGAAAATTGGGACTCCCTCCCACGTGGCTCTGGCCCAAGTCTCAACCCTGTCCCCCAGTGGGTTCAATGTAGGGGTAACGCTGACAAGGTTTGACCAGAGGAAAATTGGCGACTCCCTCACCGGGGGAAGAGGCGGGGGTGATGTTTTTAGTTTTTTTGCCCGATCCCCCGAAGGTCATCCTGGTGATATCCCACGCTGCCTAGGGATAGTTAGGGGGAGAAAATTGGTCTTAGAAGGGTGCAGGGGTGGAACTCATGAAATGTACTTGGGAGCAGCCACGGGAGCAGCTGAAACAGCTGTTTTGGAGCAGGTTGGGAGCAACTAAAACTACATTCTGGACCAGGCTAGGAGCAGCTCTAATCAGTTTTCATTGCACTTCAGCTGGTGTCTTAGACGAGCACGGGAGAAATTTCAATTGTGCTTAGCAGCACAGATGAACATGAGTGGTTAGGAACCTAGGTAGATGGGATAAAAGTGTAACAGATGCAAAAACTTGAAACGTTGTGAGCCTTAATGAGAACCAAAGAGCAAGTACCATATGTTTCTGAAGATAGTGTCCTCGATATTTTCTGTGTGGCTTTCATTTGCTCAAAATGCAAACCAGCACTGCTTATAGCATAACCCACATGTGCTCGACATATATGTCGAGCACGTGGTTCGCACATATAATTACTATAGTATATGTGCGAACCATGTGACGTGCATAAGCAACGGACGTGCAGTTGCGCGGAGGAACAGGGCAATGAATTTCGAGTTTATCCTATTGTATAACTTAATATCGAAGCAGCAGACTATGACTAATGGAGTTATCGTATTTGAAGCGATAAGCCGGAGCAAAGTTAAAGTACACCGAGCAGATCTACTGCTCGCGTGAGAGCTGCTGGCCGGCAAGGTTTCGGATCGGACCGCGTTTCAGTTCTATCAAATCACGATTTATCTTGCAGGAATGCGGTTCGAACTTCTAACGATGAAGTACTAAAAGGAATCTTTTGCTAATGTGTTTTCAACTGGCTGACATCCGGAACCCGGGCCGCAGAGCCTTAGGCAATCTGACGCTTATCGACTCGACCTCACCTCGACCGACTTGCTTAACCGCTTATGGTTCAAGAATAACAAACCAGCCGCAGGTGATGTAACGCTTGGAATCCGACCCCAGAGTTTTTCCGCGCGCTTCCTACTCGGGATACACAGGGAAAATAAACAGAACAAAGGATTGCAAGGCCGACTAAGCTAAACGCGCTCACTGTTGCCAATCGAGTCAATAAAAACCGAAACCAAGACAAAATATAATTTTTTTTCGACGCACGTAGTGCGATTTGAAGTATAATGGTGCGAGGTTTTGGCTGTGGCGCAGTTTCCGCAACATAGCACAGAATGGCACAGACAAATGCGTCTGGCGCAAAATGGCGCAGCCGTTCCACCCCTCGGGTGGGAGGAATCGTGTTTGGCTTTTTAGACCTAGGCTACATGGCGCAAGCTGCCCCCGTTACAAAGGGTATAGCCATTAACATCCATCCATCCAGCCTTCGCCACTTTGGTATCCGTATCACGCATATTCTCTCGCGTCTACGAACTCATGTCTGCTGTCTTAAGATGAAAAAAGAAAAGAAATTCGACTAGGAGGCATTATTTAAACGAAAGGCTATCACGCTGGCAGGAAAAGATAACAACGGAGCAGCATTGCATGGCCTCACAATCTCAGCAACCCGACGAGCTTGCAAAGTTGTTTGGAAGACGACCTTCCCCGAGGCAACGGCCGCGCACTTGTACAAGCACAAGAGGCGCAGTACCTAAAGCGCTTTAGACAGAAGCAAGGATTACCTATGTGGAAAGCGAAGAACCATTGTTGAACTGTGACTAGTGCAGGTACTTGTATCGGCGTGCGTTTTATAAATCTGTTCTATGAGGTATGTGTCCAGCCTTCCTTTTTTTTATCTGCATGGTACAATCGGCATCAAGTTATTTTCTGAATATTTGAGCAGTAAATATACCTGCGTGTTACAATCAGGGGTATGTTACAATCGTGCAAGTTACCCAGAAAGTGTTCCACATTTAGCTCATAACTCATAGATGATACAAAACGGCTTTAATTTAAATAATAAATAGTACACTGCATCTAAAAACTAGACACAAGCTGGTCTGCCTGCACACTTATTCTTGAAATAACTTCTAGGCTTTCCCTCTCAACAGGATTTAGTGCATGAAGTTTAACTATTGCTCCAATCAAGCCCTGTTAGATATGTCATGTTAATGTGGGCTTCAATGTATATGAACTAATTCTTGATCACAAATCTCGCACTGCGCGTAAAACATCTCCCAGTATAAATGCACCAGGCACATGAAGCAGTCAGTCTCAGCTTACTTTCTTCCATCGACTTTGTTGTCAGGAAGAAGTTACAAGTTGGCTCATTCAACAAAGAGCCACATTTTGTATAGGTCAGTTGTAACGTTCCTGGTCCAAACTTACTCAGAAATTGTAAAGTGATATCAAATAGCTTTCTGTAAAGGATTCTAGCATGATGCTGACCAGCCAGAAACCGCCACCTTTTGCATCTCCACCTATATTACTACTCTAAAGGCGCAATGGCAAATCTTGAGGAGTCATGTATCCCGAGGGCCCCCATCGACTAAAAGAATGAACTGAAATTCTGTAAGTTGGCCATACTAAAGTACCGATGTGTGCTACGATGCTGCTTTAAAGGCCAATCTACAGAATTGTCTTCTGCCACATAGAAACATCTTTCCCAGGGTCCTTCTCTCTGTTCCCTCTTGCACTCTTGTCTCTTCCTCTCCTAAAAGGAGCGGGTCTCTGAGCAACACCTCCTAGATAGCAAGGTCATAGTGCTGAATTTTATGTGTCACGTACAACCATGACACAAGCACCTGCAACCTGCAAGTTCAAGACAGCAGAATGCTGTTTCTACTTAAAGAAGGGTGATACAAAAAAGGCCTGCATCGCAAGGAAAAAGCAAAGCGCACAGCCGCAACCCAATGCCAAACAGGGAATGCACAGTGTCAACACACCGCCTTCAGGTGAAGACACATCGAGCACCAAGTCCTACTGGCCGGACGACTAGCATGTGAACAAACGCCGTGTCCTAAGTTATAAACTTAAAGGTAGAGGAAAAACGCCTGCAATATGAGGTCAACACAGGGGCCGCATGTTCTTTGATCAGCAAAGAGACTTATCACTGAACGTGAGAGAAGAATCCCCTAAAGTTGTCAACAGAACCGTTTGACTTACGCACCTGGTCAGGAGAAGAGCTACATGTCCTTGGCTCTGCACAAGTTTGCATCAACTTCAAGTCAAAGGATTACTTACTCCCCTGGCTGGTCACAAAAGGAACTGGGTGCAACCTTTTAGGACGAGACTGGTTCTCAACACTGAAATACCACGTGCAAAGAATCCACCAGGCTGTTCAGGCTACGTCAGAGATCCAGGAGATCCTCACACGCCACCCAGATGTATTTAAAGAAGGCACCAATGGTTACACAGGCCCCTTGATTCACCTGAACTGGGAGATGAAGCTACACCCAAGTTTTGCAAAGCTCTCTCTGTGCCTTTGGCTCTGCAAGGACCAATGGAAGTAGAACTTTATCGTTTGCAACACCAGGGCATCCTGGAACAGACACACAAAGCCGAGTGGACCACACCATTTGTGTTTGTACGTAAAATCAATGGCATGTTTCGTGTTTGCAGCGATTATAGGAGCACTGTTAACGCAGCAGCGAAGAAAGCATTTTATCGCTTGCAAACATCGGCCGAAGTGTTGGCAAATTTGAGAGGTGGAACCGTCTTCTCGACCATGGATCTGTACCAGGAACAAATGAAGGTTGACGACAGAACTGCTGCTCTGCTCACCGTCAACACCACCAAAGGACTGTTCAAAATCAAACGGCTTCTGTTCGGAATTTCTGCCGCACCAGCCAGCCATCTTTCAGTGCATGATAGAGACCACACTGGCCGGAATGCAGGGGGTGAGTGTTTACCTTGACAACATCACTGTCAGCAGGAAAGGCACTCTTGAGCATGCAGAACATCTGGACCAGGTTTTATCGAGGCTAAGCAAGGCAGGTCTTCAATTCAAAAAGAGAAGTGCCGCTTTGGCATTAAGTCATTTGAGTTTCTGGGACACAGAATTAACGCTAATGGAGTGCACACCACTGAGGAAAAGGTGCAAGCTATCTTTCAGGCACCCCAGTCAACCGATAAGACTTCTCTCCAAGCTTTTCTTGGGCTTCTCGCATTTTACGACTGCTTTCTAGAAAAAAAATGCACCCTGGAAGTGGGAGAGGAAGCACCAGACTGCCTTTGATGCACTTAAAAGCATGATTCGCACATTGACAGTGCTTGCCCATTACGATGAAACCAAGCCTCTTCTTTTGTCTGTAGATGCGTCGGCATACGGTACCGGTGCCGTCCTCGCCCAGAAAGATGAACTTGGCAGGGAGGCTCTCATAGCTTTCACATCGCAAACACTGGGAGCCAAGAAAACTACTCCCAGTTCGACAAGGAAGGCTTGGCAGTAGTTTACGGCATCAGTCGCTTTTACCAGTACATCGCTGGCCGACAAGTAACCGTTATAACGGATCACCAACCTGTTCTTGGCATCTTGAGAAAAGAAACAGGTGCCCCAAGTCCTGTCACCCAGGATGACGCAATGGCATCTTCAGCTGGCCACCCATGACTATAATCTAGTCTACAGGCTTGGACGACTCCATCAGAAAGCTGATGCACTCAGCAGGCTGCCACTTCTGGCACAGGTTGACGGGCCCCGTCCCCCCGCAGACATGCTCATGTTGGCTTCCACACCAAGTTTCGAACTGTCTCCATGTCAACTCACAGAGATGACCCGATGCGAATCATTGTTGTCCCGAGTGATAGCAGCTCTTTCAAGTGGACAAGTGCATAAATGGCCAAGGCAACCAATTTCACAGTACCGCAAACTTGGAACAGAACTTTCAGTGCAAGAAATTTGCCTTATCAGAGGATCCAGAGTGGACATCCCCACAAGGGCAAGGAAGGAAGTACTTGACTTGGCACATGCGGGTCACAGAGGAGCAGTAACCATGAAGACATGCGCACAAATTTACTTTTGGTGGTCAGGTGTAGACAATGCCATTGAAAAACTATCAAAAATTTGTGCATCCTTTCGGCAGCACCAAAAGGGGTCATCCAGGTAGCCTTCCTTGAATGGAAACAGGCAACAATACCTTGGCACAGAATTCTCTCGGGCTTTGTCGGCCCTGTAGAAGGGAAGATGCTACCGATTGTTGATGATGCGTACAGCAAGTGGCTAGAGGTGTGCTGCGTGCCCAACATACAGTCAATCACACTGATTGAGGAGTTGCAGAAATTATTCGCAACTGTTGAAGTTTCCGAAAGGAACGTAACAAACAATGGCCCAACTTTTGTCTCATCAGAGGTCGAAAATTTCCTAAAGAAAAATGGGGTAACACATATCACAAGTGCCCCTTACCATCTTGCTGCAAATGGACGAGTGGAAAGGATGTGTTTGAAATAAAGCAGGCGTTGGCAAAAAAACAGACAGGGACATTTTCGTGCAGGCTAAAAAGATTTCTGCTTAAACAGTACACAACAGTTTCTACCTCAACGAGCAAAGCACCAGCCGCGCTCATGTTCAGTCGCAAGCTTTCCACTATGCCTTCAGCCTGGACCGACAGGAGAGGCGACGTCTAGCTGCCGTGGAGGGAGGTCATTGAAGGGAGTTGCCATAGGACAATCTGTCTTCGTCCGCAACTTCGTAGGAAGTCCTGCTTGGATGAGAGGAACTAAAACGAAGATTGAGACACAGGTCCTGGCTGATAAAGTGCAAAGAGAGGACGGCTCGTTGACGCCTCGATCACATTAAACCCGGCGTACAGACGGATCACACAAGAAACTCTTCGTCAAGCAACACAAACAAGGAGCCAGTAACAAGCCGACAATGCACTATTCCGGCTCCGTACACTCTGCAGCCATCACCGGAATTCTCCGCATCGCCCGAGGACTGCAGCCATCACCGGAATTCTCCGCATCGCCTGAGGACTATCGACCAACAGCGCCTGAGCTTCAAGGAGCTGCAGCCCCTTCCGATGAACAGGACGAGTCGGCGCCAGCTTTGACTGCGACGTCAAGACCAAAACGCGAATGGAATCTGCTGGACCGTTACTGCGACTCCATCTAAGAAGGAAGGGATGTTATGTCTACAATGACCGAGGAAGGGATGTTATGTCTACAATGACCGAGGAAGGGATGTTATGTCTACAATGACCGAGAAGGATGTTATGTCTACAATGACCGACCGACGACATACCGCCCGATAGTTCCCGAGGCACCACACCGAGAATGCACATAACTTGCCGTCCCACAGACTTTACACCTAAATCCAGAGCTAGAGAGATCGGGTGACCTGAGCTGCAGGCACGCTGTGGCACCGGCAGGCATGCTGCGGCACACATAGCAGCGTGCGTCACACGTGGGCATGTTTCCCCGTTCGTTCCTAGTAGAAAAATAAAGTACTCCATACTCAGCCGCCGACTTGCCGAGTCATTCGTTTCATCAAGGGCTAACGAGCCCCCAACATAACAAGTCATGTCTAAAACCCAGAGAACTTTAAGGACCCAATTCATGAGAACACCCTTAATCATTTTTGGCATGCCGCATGCTAGACACACGTGCCTTTTTCTATCAAGTCCCGTTATTGGGAGTGTGCACTTGATGCTTAAATATGACCTATTGTTATAAATCGCAAAAGACACTACTATATTTTTTAGAACCATGCACACACTTGAAAAACAATTTTTTTTAGCTATGAAATAATCTAGCAGACTCGTAGTGACTTTTTGTAGGCTATAGCTAGGGTTCCGCGTTTTCGGTTTCTATTTTTTCAAAATTCGGCATACTTTTTTCGGTGTTTATTTTAAAATTCAATTTTCGGTTTTTTTTCGGCGTATATTTCTGCCCACAAAACTTTATTGACTTTTTTCGGTGAATATAAAATAAACGCCAACGGACACCGGGTCAGATTATCCTTATAGCTCTGATATTTGTGATCACTCAAAGAATAACGGCACAGATACATTGAAAAAGAAATGGACACTTTGTTCGGCAAATGTCTGCAACTGTAAAAGAAGCAAGAAAAAAATACAGAGGTATGCCCGAAATCATGGAACTTCACCTTCTGTATATCAGGATCCCCCCCCCCCCCCTGCCCACGTGATCATATTAGTACGTACACCGACTTTCTAGTTTTCTCTTTAAACAATGGATGTCATCCAAGTTTATTGCACGGAAAGAGCTCATTCAGTTCCATAACGTATGAAATTTCGTGCCGACAATACTATTTAAGTAAATGCAAAATGCCCGATGTCGTGTTCTAACGTTGATGTGTACACCACATGACGTTCCAGGTTCTCCTCGTTGATTCGCCTTTCTTCCTGTTAATATGGCACTGAGCTGCGCCTCTCAACGCTAACACTGGCTACTGGCAGGCTGAGGAGATGAAGCGCTGCCTGAGCCAAAATCGGCCCATCAACCATTTGTGACCGCCAAAAGAGACACGGTGCGACGTTTTGAAGCACAACACAACATGCAGAGCTTGCATCAAGTCAGTCTTCCTCACAACGAGTTCGAAAACACGCTCGTACATTGCGAAGTCATGGGGCATTTCGGACTTCACGTTCCGATCGATGGTGCGCAAACGTCGTGATGGCACCCGTGTATCCCATGCATTTTAACACGTTTCGATAGACACTGTCGTTCCACTTTTTCGCCACGGCTGTGCGGCACGACTGGAAGGTCAATGTGATCTTTTTGGGTTAAAACTGAATTTTAGAAAATGGATTCGACGTACTTTTATCGGTTTAAATTGAAAATGCCGAACCTAAAAACTGACCTTTCTCGGTTAAAACCGAATTGCCAAAAATGGATTCGGCGTACTTTTATCGGTTTTTATTGGTTTAAACCGAAAAATCCGAACCCTAGCTATAGCTGAGCATTGAATGAGTGAGGCACTCACAAAGAGTGTTCCCATCAGCGTTCCCCCAGACAAGGAGCCCATGGCCGAGATCAAGATGAGGAGGCTGATCACGGCAAAGGCGAAGGCAGTCATCATCAGGAACAACACCCAAGAGACCTGGTATGTCTTCACCAGGAGGGACATCACGATGAGACCCAAGATCTGCAAGAGACAAGCAAAGAGTCGTCCTGCGTAAGCAAATTTTTTTTTCCCCTGAATGCCTACTTTCTGGGTGGGCACTTAACTACCCACACATTTGCAGGAACAAAAAGAGGCGTATCAGATATACCACCAGCCACCAGAGCCTGTTGCTGTACCACTCTCACTCAGCCTTCGTTACTCTGAAAATTATAGTCTAAATAATGCCTTGGCTCAGACCGGCTATAATATGAATCACTTTTCAACACGTCTTCCTTTTTCCAACCAGTGTACTTTGTGGTAATGCTGTCCCAATTCCAGCTCTATTTCGAGATAATGAGGCCAGCATTCCTAACTTACACAGTAGCTTTAATTAACAAAGTTTACAATGAGCTCTGGATCATTTAAGTTCAAAGTAAATATCATAGGTATCAGCCCTCTTTATCTCATGAAAACCATTACATACTTTTTTACTTATTTACTTCAAATAATGTTTTCACATGAAATGTGCTTGGTCTCGTCAGGGGGAGGTCTAGAAATTTGTGAAGCCGAAAAGTGAAGCTGCCATTTAACTCGATGCTGATTGGCTGAGCCAGGTGATGATGTCACAACCCCAGCTCGATGCCGATTGGCTGGTTCAGGAACGACATCACACGCAAGGCCACGCTCACTCGACGCTGATTGGCTGGTGATTGCACAATCACTCACGCACCACCGCTTGCCTGCCAGACGGTGGTTGGATGTCATCAAAGAAACATCTGCAGCTATGGAGGGTTCTGGAAGAGTACCAAGAGTTTAAAACCAGGGTTAGCCCCGGTACTTAACTGCCACACATTAAGCCAGTCGCTAAACTAATCGATGAAGAGCGCCGAGAGCATAGACGTCAATCCCAAAGAAATCGGACCGTGAAACTCCGAAGTATCGCCAAAGTAAAGATGCCACAAGTTTCACATGCAACACAATTGCTCAGCATTTTGCTATGCATTTTTCATTTATTTATTTCAAATATATATTTTTAATTTATTTACAAAGAAGCTTGCATCGCCATGAGGCATTTTAGCAGGAGTGGGTTTCACAAAGCCATTCATAAAACACTAAAAAAGCTATCAAACACAACTATCATAAATTTAAGTGTACAAAAAAGTATTCATAAAACATCACCGGCATTTAACAAAAAATATATTACCTATCAGCACAACTATTACAAAAAGGACATTATCTATCAGGCTACTGCAATATGAGGCAGTGCCAAAAACTGGAAAAATAAAACGAGGACTACAACTTACAACTTGCTCGAGCAGAACATACCACTCAATTATTGCTCAGCAAAAGAAAAAGAAAAGGTATTTAAAGATATTATTTTTGTACTGCCACAGAGCAATTTCTTGCGGCTCAATTTCTGGGAGCCCAATGTTTAGGGTTGCAGGTACACTTGAGGATCAATCTTTGTCAGGTCATTTGCTATTGGGGAGGAGGAGCAACCGTGACGTCCCAAGCGGTTAACTTTAGAACTACACGGATGGGGACAACAAATACAATGACTCAGCGCTCGAGCCGACATAACCGAACGCGGCGTCAGCGTTCGGCTGGAGTTCGTGTTCTCCGGTGAGGGAGAGGAGGGGCTCTTTTGCTTCTACTCCGGCCTGCATGAACAATGCAGCATGCACG
Organism: Ixodes ricinus; assembly: GCA_037355805.1. Lineage (NCBI taxonomy): Eukaryota > Metazoa > Arthropoda > Arachnida > Ixodida > Ixodidae > Ixodes > Ixodes ricinus. The sequence continues at coordinate 52,049 of JAZHYW010039625.1, read as the reverse complement.
GTCCCAGCTCAGCACAAAATTCGAAGTGGGTCAAGCTCGCATTCTCTGAGGATAGATCCGGCACTTAACGTCGCTTCGTCGATTGTTAGGATTTTTTACAGTAAACTGTGCCCCGTGCTCTATTGTAGAAGATGACATGCCCATAAGGCCTCTGGGCATGTGCACAGGCCTTCTGTTGAGTAAACACCGAGTATGGGGACAACAAACGGGTCAGAGCGCCCCTATAGTTCGATCTCCTGCCCAATAGTTAGGGTTCCGCATTTTTGGTTTCTATTTTTTCAAAATACGGCATACTTTTTTCGGTGCTTATTTTAAAATTTAATTTTCGTTTTTTTTCGTCGTATATTTATGCCCACAAAAGTTTATCGGCTTTTTTAGGCGAATATAAAATAAACACCAACGGACACCGGATCAGATGATCCTTGTAGCTCTGATATTTGTGATCACTCAAAGAATAACGGCACAGGTACATTGAAAAAGAAATGGCCACTTTATTTGGCAAATGTGTGCAACTGTAAAAGAAACAAGAAAAAAAACACAAAAGTACAAACAAGTCAGATATTAAGCCTATGCCCAAAAAACATGGAACTTCACCTTCTGTACATCAGGATTACGTGATCTTATTATAGTACACACAGATGTACTTTCCCAGGTTCTCCTTGTCGATCGGCACTCTTTCTTTCCTGTTAATATGACCCTGAGCTTCAAGAATGCCCTCTCGACGCTAACACTGGACACTGGCAGGCTGAGGAGATGAAGCACTGCCTCAGTCAAAATCGGCCAATTAACCAACTGTGACCGCCAAAAGAGACACGATGCGACGTTTTGAAGCACAACACAACATGCAGAGCTTGCATCAAGTCAGTCTTCCTTACAACCAGTTTGAAAACACGCTCATACATGGCGAAGTCATGGGGCATTTCGGACTTCACGTTCCGATCGATGATGCGCACATTAAACCAAAACGTCGTGATGGCATCCGTCTATCCCAAACATTCGCACACGTTTCGATAAACACTGTCGTTCCACTTTTTCGCCACGGTTCTGCGGTACAACTGGAAGGTCAAAGTGACCTTTACCGGTTAAAACTAAATTTTATAAAACGGATTCAACATACTTTTTTCGGTTTTTATCGGTGTAAATAAAAAATGCCGAACCTAAAACTGACCTTTTTCGGTTAAAACCGAATTTCCGAAAATTTATTCGGCATACTTTTATCGGTTTTATCGGTTTAAACCGAAAACTTCGAACCCTAGCTATGGTGTACGATTCTTTTTATTTCATAATTTTTCTTCTCTTGTCTAAACAATCCAATTAAGTCGCAACTCATTCTTCATATCAGTAACACTCTTCATACTAGCAGAGTATGAACTGACTATGAATAGAGTAGCACATTCCATGGTTGACAGAGCAAGAAGTATTAGTCATTGCAGACGTAGGTCAGACCCTTCTCTTTTGAAAGTTAAGAAACAGATAATAGCATTCGAAAAGAATTGCACAACTCCCATCGGTACACATTGTAAAAATGTATATGTAAGACATAGTAATATAGTACCGCAGATGCGACCAGACCAGGCAGCTCTCCCAGTGGATAAAGGAATGTTTCTCATTTCTGTGTGGACAGGACTTGTTTCAGCACATATAATTTAAATGACACTAAACATGCACCATAATTTCGGTTCTGCTCACAAACCTTGAAGGGCCACTAAACAAAACTCTTATGCAAAACAAAAAAACATTTTAGAGCAATATTGACGGCGCGAGATTTATTTTAAATTCTGCACGCGAAGTCTATGACGTCACGGAATGGTCATACACTCTCTCCACTTCACCGTGATGGCCAAGCCGATCCACCTCCTCCACGGTGCCTGAAATGCCGAGACAGAAAACAAGTGGAAAGGAGGTAACTACCAGCTAAATTGTGTCTCGCACCGTCAATATCGCTATGAAATTTTTTTTCTCTTTTTGTAAAATTAATTTTTTTACATGTGTGTCCCAATTAAACTGTCTAAAAAAACTTTCCTTTTTTTCTTTTTAGTGGTTTTTTAACTGCCCCACTAATACAGGCCTTTGAGTACTTGTTGTCAGAACGAAAACAGTGCTACTCCAGAACCACCTTTTTCTAATATCAGTATCAGCACTCTAGGTGTGTTTGCCATGTATCCCAGTATTTCTATTTCCAAATACAATTTTAGGGCATTTCTGTCAACCCTGACTGCCTGATTATAGTTCTGTTGTGCTACCTCTTTCTCTTCTGCTTGTATTGGAATTAGGAGCAAAAAGGGGTGGATAAGTTAATTAGGGGACAATCCCCATCCGTACCGGTACCAATATAGGCGGGCGTTTTACTGGCTTTCAGTTGAGCAATGACTATACTGCATGACAGACGTTAAGATCCCATCTTGGATGCTACGCTGCAATGGCCGCATTTTTACCTTTACAGCAGGGAGGAAACAAGGCGAATATTCACATGCCCAAGTTTACTTTTGGGGTACTGGGGGAGGGGGGCAAAGCTCCTCTACAGACAGGTCAGCACTTAGAGAAGGAGAGACCCAAGATGAAAGTGAAACACCACACCACGTATGGTAATGAAACTAAGCAAATATAACCTAGTACATATATAACTTGCATCGCGACGACATTTCTCATTTTCACGATGCTAGTGAACATTGCTACTTTTTGCTCGCTCACAATGCTGCTTCCACAATGAAAAATTAATGCAAAAGAATTTAGCCAAAAGAAGAAAAAAAGGCAGTACGGCAGATGATTCAATGTCAGCTCGAGCTATCGTTTAAAAAAACAAAAATTCACAAGTACTTGAAAGTAGGTCATCGTGATTGAAAGCTTGTACACTCACTGACAGGATGAGAGCAGTGGCGAGGTATCTCAGTTGTCTCACCTCCGGCACAAGCTTCCTATGCGGAGCGTAAGTTCGTCTGCTTCTTTTGCAGGTGGTTGTGGTGACATCAGAACGCCGAGCTTCGATTGGCTGATTGAAGGATAGTGGGTAGACCTCAAAGCAGCTTGCTTTGATGTCTATCTACTATCCTTCAATCAGAGCCAATTAGAGTGCGGCGTTTGATGTCGCCACAACCCTTGCAAAAGAAGCAGACGAACTTGCGCTCTGCATACCTTCGATAAAACAATGGTGTTTCACGAGCTTCGAGCATGCTGCACAGCGAAAGCATTTGGCGAAAGGTATAACGAGCACAAGCTGGAGGCTGGGCATTCATAAGAGATGCCCTGTCATACTCATGCTGTCAATAACTAAAAAGAAAAAAACATTTTTTTTTTCATATTTTGTAATCTAATACGGGCCTAACCCTCATGAGGTACCATATAGCTTTTACTCAACTGCTAGGCTGTGCCAGCTGCCCTCTTCTGGTAAAACACTGCGCAGTGGCGGGTGCAAAACACCATCGAGCTGACAATTCCAACGATTATACAATGTTCATTTTCGAGAAACTGCATGTGGTTAGAGAAATGCATGCTTCACAGAGCTGGCTAATCCACCGTATTGCCGTGCTTTCAGATCCCCGGAGAGAGGCACAATATTTTTAGGTGGTCTATTATACCACAGCGTTAGACATGTTTTGTTCCATGACAGTCCCTCAAGAAGAGTAACATGTTCCAAACATTTTGACCGTCCCTACCCTGGGTGAATTGGGCACTTCAGCCACCTGAACAAATGTAAGACTCCTTCTCGACTGGCTTGTGCATCTTTGCACTACATTCGGTGCTACAGGCACTACAGTATCTGGATATGCACCAGAAAATATTTTGGCGGGATTACGTCTCGCATGAATGGGTCGCAGTCCTGTGAACCATAGTGCCGAGTGTCGCCCAAGTGCATATCTGCTGGAAGCTCTTGCCCAAAAATCTTCACAAAATACTGCTGCCAAACTGGACCTTTTGCACGTAATACTGAAATGAATGATTTCAGTAGGGCTTATTCTCACACCGGTAGGCAAAGGATATTACACCTATTTATGGCCACAGCGTTAGTGAACGACCATGAACAACCCAGAGTGTCTCTGGTCGAAACCACTGGTCACAAGAGAGGGCTCGTAATAACTTGAAATCTTTGTCGTTTTCGCAAGCTGCAATGTTTCTTTGCGGCATTACCTTGAAAAATTATTTTCCTGAAACACCATGAACTTGCCCATTGTGCCGAAAGGCCCAATTCTTTGTTTCTGTCATGTTGAAAGAAGGGTGCTGATGAATGCTCCCTCCTTTCTGCGATGCCAGAAAAAGTATCAGTTTTTACTGAATTTCATAGTCCTGTTTTTTCTGGGAATAGGGGTGGAGCCTCTCAATTGGTTAGTGTGGAACATATGGATGTTGCAATGTGAAACCAGACTGGATTTCATAAAAAGGTGATCAAATTTCTATTGCTATTCCATTTCTGATGCTTTGAGAAATAAAAACGATCCGAGCCCCAAATAAAAGCTTTTGCCGTTTATCATGGAGTTTGTTAACTGCTTGTGCTTATTACATGTAAAATGGTTTAATGTTAATGTATTTACAACTAGTGCGACAGACGACCGCCTCCTTAATCGCAATACTTGCCCATCAAGTGAACTGTGTGGCAGCACAGCGGCCCTGGGGAGTCGTAAGTATGGGTTTTAATTGAAATCGAGAAGTACTGATTGCAAAAAAGGACGTCACCCGGTCTTGTCTGCCACACCCCTCTACCCGACGTAGGAGTGACACAGACATATCAGCCCGCCACCGACACCCCTGCGATCTGTTTATTACACAGCGTAATCGTTCGAGCGGAAGGTAAATCTAGGGGTTCATCGTCTCGCGTCGCTGTTGTCCCATGAAAATCCAAGTATCCGCGTTCCACAGACACAACGCTGTTGCTCTGATCACCGCTCCGACAGGTGTTCTAGTAGCGCAGTTCGCGGGCCTGCCCACCCCAACTGGCGTATGTTTTACCCAACAAGACTCTGATCACGGCGACGCACCGAGAATTTCCCCAAAAAAGACTCTTGTCGGTTATTTACGGTCAGACCTAGACAAATTCTGTCGATAAGAGAGGCGCGTGTACTCACGACTTGCGCTATTTTGATCCATCCGTCCAGTGTCTTGAGGTAACCCAAGTTGAGAGCGCATAACGATAGTCGTTCGCCGCTGCTCGACATAGTGGTCGATTGTTGCGTTATTGTAATCGGCATTTTGTTTCCTGACTAACGAGCTGCGCCCCACTTCAGTTACCAGCGAGCAAGAGCTAACAGTAGCGCTCGTGTCCTATGTTGGAGAGAAACAAAGTCGATTTACAAATGCCAACAAACGAAAGAAATGACATGAAATGGTGAAACCAATGAAACTCCAGTAAACTGACTCCACCGCCCTCAAGTGGCGTTTGCTACAGGCAACAACCCACAAACTGCCCCTCTCCCCATTGGTTTAAATTACTCACGTGACATCCCTGGGTCTTTTCGCGGATGTACTTTGAATTTAACTTTGCAGTAAAATGGTACATACATTGAAAATATCAATCCCACTGTCGATTCTTTATAGAACCACTACATCCCACAAGCTGGTCAGGACGCTCAGGACGTCGGGGCCAACACAGGGCTACGCCCCCCCCCCCCCCAACATTTCAGACATAAACCAATCCAGTTTGAAGTTGACCCAGTGGAAGCAAAACTGTTTTCTGGTTAAAAATTAAAACAAAAAAATATCAACGGCTTTTATAATGGTTGAGGAATAACTAAGATACCCATCAACATTAAATATTCACATTGCCTTTGCAATGTGAATCTTGGATTCTCTTGGTACTGGTTATGCAACTATTTGTGTCTGTATAAGAATAACTTCCTTCAAATGCGCAATGATGCTATGATGCTAGAGTCCGCTAGAGCAACAACAGAACAACCTACACTGACAAGCCTCAAGCCCATGCAGCACGCAAAACGTCAGAGACTGGTCATCGCGTGCAAGCTGCACGTCCTTGGGGCTTGTCAATTCCGGTTGTTTCCGTTTGTTGCTCCAGTGGAACTCGGGCATTACAAGACTGACATCATTCCTTCGAAGGCACTTGTGGTTACTGAACCTCAGTTATGCAAGAAAAGTGTCAAGAAATGTGCCATAATGTCTGCGAGGAATATTTTCATATTCTGCCATAGAAAGCTAAATAGAGGTTTTCATATCAGGATTAGAATTTAGCATCTGCTATTCTGAAGATAGCTAATGTGCAACAGGAGGTAACATTCTGACTACCCACATCTTAAAAAAAGGAAAAAAATATTGATATATGTTTTGCTTATTCGCTTGCTACTGGCATAAAAAGCATAGCACAATCTTTATTCTAATTTTACTCAATTACCTAAAGCAGTTGTTCTCAAATGGGGGTCCGCGAAGGAATATGGTCCGCAAAGCCCTGCCTCATCAGTCAAGCCCAGCAATAAAAGTTAGCTTTTTCCAGGTCGAAAATAATTGTTTCAGTTTTTGAGCGAAGTTTTCTCGTAGTGTATGTCAGGTATACTCAGGGGCGGATGCAGGAATTTCCTGAGGGGGGGTCAGGTGTTGGTCAGCGTACCATGTGTTTAGGAACCCCTCTCCCCTCTCCCTTCGTTTTACGCCCCTAGATTCTACACATGCAGAAATCAAGAGGGGGTCAGGACATCCGGACCCCCCTCTAAATCCGCCCCTGGGTATACTTCACACTAGCCCTTAGTTATATTAATTTATTAAATCATTATATTGAACCTACACCTTTCGCCTCCCCACACAACGAACGGGGTCCTCCATCATCTCCGCCGATCCACAAGGGGTCCGCGAATCATTGATGGTTGAGAACCACTGACCTAAAGAATGATTAGGCAGTCATGGCGGCTCTGTACAGGAAGAATAATTTTCAGAATCATTGTGCCAATGGCAAAAAACGGAAGTCATTTTCTGCATCGCGTTATTCGCACATATAGACTCACCAGAAACACAAAAGGATGGTTGAGATGGCTCATAGCACCCGTTGCAGTCCGTCATAAGGTAAAACAAGTACAGCTGTACCAGTTAGCAGATGTGAAATCATGGACTTTTCTGGCATTTCTCAGACCTCAATTTTATTTTACTATTCGGAAATGACTACCAACACAAAAATAAGTATGTGCTTATATACTCAAAAACAATGTTCAGCCGTCATTGAAGTTTCAATGTTGATTAGTAGTTATATGGCAATGCCCATTACACATTTAAAACAAGACTCACAAGTCAACCCAACTAGACTAGTATGGTAGTCTCTTTGCAAGCGTGTATGTGCTTATCAAAACAAAAAGTGGTGTAAAAAGTGGGCAGAGCTTTCAATGACCTGGACGTTTGATCGGTCTCATTCAAAAGTTGTGTGCGACAGAAGGTAAGCTATGTACACAAAAAGCCTGTATCACAAGGGTGCCACAGTTGCTGGCTCCATCTGTGCAGCTTTTAGCAGAAATGCACACTGCATACAAACAGGTAGTAGTTTTGTTGAATGCAGTGACCTTTCTTGAGTGCCACTGAACACAGGGAATTCAGCAGGACAGCAGAGTAAGTAAGTAGTCTTCCACATTACAAGGCACCCTCAAGCCCAGACATGTTCCTCACTTAATAGTGAGATCAGTCATGACCACCAGAGGAAAAAAAACAGTAGTCCTATCATATTAGATGCCAGCAAGAATGGCAATTCAGTCTTCACCTGGACCCTGGCTCTTCAAATCCCAATTTGCTACAATATATCAATCATATGCTGCTTAGTGTCTATTCTAATTACAAAATAAAATTGAGATGTGAAGCAGAGTTGGGCATAACTATAGTTTCCAAAGTAAAAACTGTGAGCACAGTGTCAACACAACATGCTATGAACAAGAATGTACAGTGGGTTCCGACATCAGTGATGCCGATCCTAAATCACTGCAAAATCATGAGGCACATAAAAGAAAGTCCTATATATAAACTGTCTCAAAATGCTACTGGGCTTGTTTGAGATGTACAACTGTGCCGTACAAACAGTGCAAAAAGGCTAATGCTAAATGTGGCATTACTTTGTGCACTACCGTCTCCCTTGCAAATTTATTCACAGTTCAACTAGCTTGGAGGATATACTCTTGTGCTTCAATATCTTCGGTTAGCATACATGCATTTCAGCATAACAACCAGGGTATAGTGTTACATTTTCAATATAAGTTAATATGTTGTAAAACATTGCAATCCGATTCACGATGAACTTCAGATAATGCTGGCACAACCTCAGAAAGATCCTAGCAATGTGTCAGCAATACATAAAAATAAAAATTGCAGAGTGCTGAAAACAAGTGATTTGTTAGTCAGTGTTAAAGCCTTCCAAAACATGCTTTCCACTGAGATGTGCAAATATAGGTTCATGTCACACATTCAATACGCAGTCAGCAAAACCCACTGAAATATAAAGTGCACCGGTCTCATATAAAGCAAAAAAAAAAAACGTAATGAAGAAAAAGGTTTTGTGACGTGAACAGAAGCGGACTCCATTTAAAATCCCGAATATTTAAAAAAATGCGCCAGGACCAGACATGTTTAGGAGTCCAAAATAGACCTCAGTGCGAGTTTCACGTGAGCCGAGTTGCACGTGAGATAATGATAAAAGTGGCTCAAAATTGCTTATTTCCGCATGCGTAAGTGCCCTAGTTCTGGGGTGGTGTCGGGAAGTCGAGAGAGCTGGCAACAGTGCTGAAGGGTAGCATTTGTCCGTAAAGGCCATACCAGTACACCATACAAACAGCAAAGTGGTAAAACAGAACTTGAGTATGGTGCATTTTCTTTTTGATAAAATTTTAAGTAGAAATAAGCATGGAAGCCATGACCTAATAGTGTTCCAATATCCACAAAAGTAATCAGAAATTTGGCATTATGTTGTATCATTCCGTTCGAATTAACACTTAAAACTCTTGTAGCAGCTGCTAGTTTCCTCTAAAAGCTGAAGCCATTAAGAAAAAAACAAAAATAGGAGCGGCCTTCTATGGGAGGTATTCAGATGTCTTAAGTGTGAGCTGTCGGTAAACCGTTTCTTATAAAACACAGTTTCGATGGTGTGAAAAGAATCCGGCAAACGCTCGCTGCCAGCGGGAGTCTAACCTAAATGTATGCAGCTACGGTCAACCAGTAAAGCTATTCCCTATAGCTTTTTGTCTCCTGAATTTAGTCATCGCACTGAAATTGGGCAGAATTTAGCGTAAATCTTGCCAGGAGTTTGCCTCATTCCTGCTGTCCAGCTCATCACCAAGTTATATTTTCCTTGTTTCTTTGCACTTGATTTTTCAGCTCTCGGAATACATGCTCTCTGCTGCTTTTATTTCGGAAAAAAGTGCAGCAATCGTTGCAGGCATGGCGCAAACCTCTATGCCACCTGTCATTTGTCAAAGGCATTGTAACGCCATCGCTGGCATTCCCAAGCCACCTGAAAGGCGAGCGTGCGTCACCCGACCCTGCTGATGGTGTCCCTTTCGCTAGGTTGTTTTTTCTCGCTTATGGCACTCCTACGTTGAAAAAATAATCCCCTGAAAAATATTATTTTTAAGGTGCCTACGTCCAGTCTCTTGCAGATTTTTCGAATTTGGAAAAAATGCTTTGGCATTTTTTTAAAGAGGTTCTACACTACAGTATGTTCCAAACGACATCCCAGATTAGCTTTCTCAGCATAAAGAGGCATTAAAGTTTGGAAAAAGCGCAGAAACAGACGGATGAGAGAAGCGAAACAATACAAGGTGCTCCCGGCTTGTAACTGGAGCATTCCCATGCTCCGTGCAGTTACAAGCCAACTGTAAGAAAACTCTTAATGATGATAAGAGAGAGACTATGCCAAGAAATTTTTGATTTCACACCACATAGTTGTGTTTCCTGATCCAGTCACTGTTTTCCATGCTAAAACAGAAACTAAGTCAGTCAAGAAAATGTGGAGCATTGAAGTTACACCACAGGTGTGGAAGTATGCTTGGAACCCTAGGCATGACATCAGTGATTATGCCAGGCACTCAACAGAATAACCCATTTTTGACTCATTATTTTGATCCTCTTGTTATGCCTCGCTCATGTGGGTACTTACAAAATCCTAATAAGCACAAATTATAACTAAAAAAAATTTTTTTTTTTTTGTTGGGGCAGTTGGTCTTTAGGTGACAGCACAGTTGATGCCTGCAGGGCAAAGTATGCCATCTTCTGTTACTTCCAAAACAGATAATAAGCAGAACAAAGACGCACTTGCACATCGGTGTAAACTGAAGCAATACAAGTGTCCCAAGGAGCACAAAAGGTCACTTGCAACCCATTCATCTCACCTAACTTATATGTTAGGATAACAAATAAAAATTTTAAATAATGTTGTCACTGAGAATAGCAATGTGCTCACAGGAACAATGACTAGCATTATGAGCACAAGCATCAGAATATTATCGTTGTCATGCATGCCGACGATGCACAAAAGACCCTCAACGAAAATAAAGGGCAGCAAATGTTTTGATCCCCGGCTCAGTTTTACAGTTGCGCGTAAACATGTATTACGCGCACCATGTGGAAGCAGCAATGGCAGCGTTAGTATCTGCTGGATTTACAGGTCCAGTAGGCGGCTAAGACACTGCACAGGTAGAGCAGAGAATTCACAATGCCCAGCACCTGCAAAGAGAAAAGCGTATAAATGCAGAGTCCAGAAAAGTCGCACCCCCAAGATGTTGAAACCACACAAAACTTTGTTGCTGGTTCACTATACATACCTAACTAAATACATTGATACTTTTTTTCCGCAGCAGTCAGTCAACTGCATCACTTTGCTCCTAGACCCACTAGCTGCATTGGCAGAGAGGAAGCTATGGCAATTTTCAAACCGTGCACACTGGGAGGCTCATTAAAAATTAAGTGCAAAGAGAGCTAAGGGCCACACAGGACTGAACAGACTCTAGTCCAACAGTGTGTTCCCACAAGGAATACTAGCATGGGAAAGTTCCAAGAATGCCTTCACCGTGCCGAGGCTGAAAAGTCAGCAAGCAGATTAGGTCAGAGGAGCTGGGGCACCTAAACCTAGCCAAACAGGAAAAAGTGTGGCAGAAGCACATCACATAGAGAGAGAGGATACGGCACTGAAGAAATAAAAACCGCACAGGACACCAGCCATCAAGCTACCAGCATAATGGTGGTAAAACAATGTGTGCACGAGAGAGGAGAGAATGAGGTAGCAAATGATGCGAGGGAAAGTAGAGAATCTCAGACTCGATCAAAAGATACACAAAGGTCTTGTGCTCCACGAGATGGCTGTCAAGCAATGTTGGCTCTCTCTCTTTTCTTTTTTAAAGGGCAACTCTGCTCAAGTTCAAAAGTTTTACTACAGTCGCCGACCGTTTTTTCGGACCCCGATAATTCGGACTTGTTCGATATTTCGGACCTAATGGCGGAACCGTGACTTACCCCATAGAAATAGTGCATATTCACGACCAATGTTTCGGACAGCTTGAAGTCTGAAAGTTCGATTATTCGGACAAAATCGTCGCGAGCGATCAGCGGAAAACACCATCGGGAAGCGGCCATTTTGAATTCTATGTTGGCTGCAAATGGATTGGCTTGGTTTGGCAGCGCTACTTGAGTACTCCTGAGTCTATACCGCTAGGTGACGCTATGCTAGCTTTTTTTTCCATTTAGCTGGACGTCATCATCATCATCATTATCCTTGTGTTTGTTTGCTTTGTTTTTTCCGTTCCTTCGCGTCGCCAGTCGCCATTTTGCGCTCGTGGATTTGCGCTTGTTATCTCGTTCGGACAGCGCTGGCTTAGACGTCATGGCCCCATCTGTTGTTCTGCCGCCGCGATGTGTCGTTAAGAAGCGTAGAAAGTACTCGACCATAACGCTAGAAAAGAAGGCAGTGATCTCAAGCTAACAGAAAGTTGCCGAACGCAAACGGAGGCGTAACCTGAAGCAAAGCACTATTTACGGCTTTTTTAAGCCCACTTGGAAGTAATAAAGGCAAGTTTTTCAATCTGCAGATTTTTCGGACTGCTCTATTATTCGGACATTTTTTGGTCCCTGCGAAGTCCGAATAATCGGTCGGCGACTGTATAATGGTTGATAAAACATTGAGTACTAGTAATGAGCAGCCCTATGGAAAAGTTCTGAAAAAGTTAGCTATTTTTTGTGCAATCTTCCTTTAAAGGGGCCCTGCAATCATATTTAAGCGTCTACCTTTTTTGCGGTTTCCACGTCTCTTGGGGTTCGGGCAAGCCAGCGGGCACGGAGAGAGTAACTAAATATCAGTGCGTCATATTTTAACCGGACAACGCGGAAACCTCCTCCACCGACGAGGGCGACCCGCGGTACCGAAAGCGCGCAAAATGCGACGTCTTAGGTCCTGGCCTTACTACTGGTCAAAGCCACTAAAAGCTTTTTTTTTTTAGTCGACATACAAAATATAAGTGTCGCGAACCGTTTCAATTATGTATGAAAGTAGTTTTTGTTCAGTATTTTAAATCAGAAAAGAAACAAATGCAGTTTATAAAGTACGGAAACAAGAAATGACCCGTCGACATACCCGCCACCAAGCGGCGGAAAAGCGGCGCATATTAGAAAGGGCTAGTGGGATGAGGCGCCGACGAACGGCGAGCGTAGAAAGGTCCCGGAGCGTAGAAAGGCCATTTGGCGGTATGGCAGCGCGAAGTGGCTCCCGTTCTGTACTGATCTTTACCCCGTGTTTGCTGTCGTTTGTGGCCAATGAAATGTTATGCCGAAATAGTCTTTAATCGCGCAGAAAATGCAATGCGAGCCGCCCTGGCCGCCCGCTTCATACAGCCTATCCAACACACGGTTTAGTGGCGCCCTCTCGAGGCGTCGACAAGGAGTGCGGCAGCCGTGAGCGCTCGATGAGCTCACTATCCCTCCTCTAGTTCACGGCCACTCAAGCCAGGACCTACGACGTCATGAAGGCGGTTATTTTTTGCTTGTTTTTGTAATTCTAATTTGCCTATAACGTTTAAAATAAAGTGAATTTTGCGAAAAGTAAAGTTTCATTAAGTTACTACGTTCAGTGCGCTTAGGTTCAGTGCAAATTAAAAACCAGTCAAAAAGTTGTTGCAGGGCCCCTTTAAAGGTAAACACAAACCAAAACTTTGCCTGCAGCAGACGACATTGGTCCCGTCATGTCACAAGCATGGTCAACCACGTGGTATAGTGACGTCATGCACCACGCAACCGGGCGGACGGGCACAGAGCAAGGGTGCAAGTGTGGTCTGTTCCGCTCCAAAGTCTGGTACATCTGATGACACTTGCACCCCAGCCCTGTGGCCAAAGCTTGCAAAAAAAGTCAACCACAGGCATGTTTTGGAAACATTAGTAAAAGGTAAAGTCTTGTAAACTACATATAAATATGTTGCAACTAGTATAAAGAGGTCTGCCATGCTCAATTTCCACCGGAATGAAGGAAGTCTAGAACGTCAACAGTGTAATGTATTCATTAAAGGGAAGCTACGGAGGTTCTTGAAAAAAATGAGTTAGAAGTGAATTCTAGTGTATTTTCACCCCATGAACCCGAATACCCAAACCATTTGCTGCGCAAGTATTGTTAAACGTGAGAAAACGCGAAAGACAGTCGCTGTACGTGACGTCATCGACGAATCTTTTGGCTGCCCTAGGCTAGGGAGGCGGGGCTTCAGCCCTATGTTGAAATTGCTCTTATGGCTCTCCGGCGCGTCGCATTGAAACATAAATGTGATATCAGTTATTCTAAAGGCCAAATGAACGCAATTCAAGTGTTTTTTCTCAAATGCAGAAGTGCCCCATCTTCCCTTTAATGGACCATTTTCCACTAAGCTTCTGCACATGAGTGCCCTGCGAAAATGGCTACAGTAACATTGTCAGCATCTAGCTTCACACGATGCCAATGTGTTTTGACGGGCGGAGGGATGTTGGGCTGCCCTTCATTTGCAGTTCACAGACAACTCCCCAGACGGCATTCGTTATTTGAAAAAGGTCCATTATCACGATAACATTGCTTCTATAGCACATTGTTGCAAACAACCACAAATCTGTGTTTATGACCCTCCACGAAGCTCTTCTAATTTGTATGCTAGATCGTGCCAGTCATCCGCCACAATTGCTTATTACATAGTCGCTTGCGGCGGCAACTGTAGAGCTCTCGGGAGAAAGGGTCCCTCCATCAACACTGCGCGACGAAAGGCGTACTGACATTTCTAAATCTCGCAATCACGATCTGTACTTTGTTTTAAAAGTCGTATACCAAAAGGTATGGATATTCACCCAGGTGATTGGGCACTCACTCTACTTTAGGTCATATCAAAGCTTCATCCTCGGGCCACATTGCTACGTAAAACGGAGCATAAAATTAGACACATACACGACGAAACACCCGGCACGTCGTACAATGTGCCCAGCATCCACATCGTACTGCCATATGGCGACAAGGGATTCCAAAAGTTCCATCGACACATGGTGTCCGTCGAGAGTTTCCGAAATGCACTGTCGCGGGGGAACTTGTGAAATGCCACTTTTGGGCTGTACAACTGACAGTTAGAGAAACTAAGGTTGGACACAACGTCAATAGCCTTTGCTTCTTCTACCAGCCATCGCAGCTGGGCATCGGAGATAGGGCCTGTGCAATGTTAATAAAACGCTATCGGGACGGTGAGGGTTGCGTGTTTCTTTCACAACGAAGCATTAAAGGGGCACTGACACCCCAAAGGTCGTATTTTTTTTATTGTCTAAAACGACGCAAGTTGTAGTCATAAACAAGCAAAAAAAACCGCATCACGAAAAAAAATTTTATTGCGCGCGCGCGCTCTTTTTATTTTTGGCGTTTAAATCTCCCGCCGCTACCTCCTTGCTTCTTATGATCGATGACGTCAAAAATCAGGAAATTTAGAAGCTTTGTAGACGACATTTCTATAACATTTAATAATGGCAATCGTAAAACATGTTTTTTAACGCAATTGCGAACGCACTACGGCCCTTCTTTTTGAAATACCAAAAATCAGAGTTCGGTGAGATGTCCCTTCCTAGATTTTGTGTCCTCTCTTTGGCGGCGCTCGAGCAGATCGGCGTGTCGGCGAAGAAACCGTTTTTTTCCCGCGCCGGCTCCCTTCTATCCCGCCAGCTCACCTCCTCCTCGCATCGGGTCAGCGGAGGTCCGAGAGAAAGTAGAGTCGCAGGAGACCGCAAAATTTGACTGACTGCACTGCCGGGGACCGCACGGGAACTTCAAATTCAGCATTTGGAAATTGTTTTTTTAATTCACAAATACTGAATTCCCAAGTTTCGAATTTTGAGGGTAATGTCCCGGCACCGTTTTCAATCGTTTCGGATAATAAAAAAAAATATGATTTTGATGTGTCAGTGCCCCTTTAAAGCGTGCAAGTGAACACTGGTGCATGTGTGTGTTCCGCAAATCACGTGGACAACAAAGAGCACGTTGCTAGTGCTGCCTGCAAGTTTTGTTTAGAAAAGTAAAAAAACAAGGAAAAAATTGTAATGCTTGCACGTAAATTGCTTAGTGTTGGTTGCACCAACATACCACCACTGAGTGTGCCACATCCCGTCTGCTAGAAGATTTTAGTGACTGGCTCATCTCAAACTTTGTCGGCCAGTTTCGTCAACTTTTAGGCTGAATTATGTCATAATATTTGGCATGTGGTTTTTCTAGTTGATACAAAAGAAAGTGCATTGTTTTCTCAATATTTAAAATGAAGCAGAGTTGCCCTTTAAAGCGCATTGCTGAGAAGCTTCTTTCGTGGCATTCAATTCTTATACCACTACTAAGGTCCGTTGCAACTCGAGAAGGTAGGGCGAGGGTAAGATGGGCTGGGGAGGAGGAAGCAGACGGAACGCTGGAGAAGAGAGGAGGGAACCTCCCTTCCTTTTTATTGTTCTGTCTGATCCTCCTCCCCGGCCCGTCTTTCCCTCGCCCTACCTTCTTAAGTTGCAACGGACTATAGGCATACCAAGCTCCTTGCCAGGGAGCTTGTAATGCCTAGTCCTGTCAAAAGTAAACAAATATGAACAGATGTTGTAAACAAAATATTGTCTATTCTGCAAGATAAAATGTGTAATGTAAATACGAAAAAGTGTGAAATCATGCGAAAAATGTGGCTTCAAAATTTGTATCTCGCAGAGACAAAGGTTTGACCTTGTGTACTCGCAAGCTGGAAGTGGTACTTTCAGCACCAATCTACATGAAGGTTGAGGCACTCATTTCCCAAAATAGCTAGACTACAGTCATTCACTCATGCTAACGACAACATATTAGTTTTTTAATTGCAAATATTTCTGGACTATTAAACCTTTGCATTCAGTTTCTGTAAACTATGACGGGCCTAGTTATACTTGCCGTTGATGGCCTACCTCCTTGAAGCTAGAAACATTAACAAGTAAGAACCAAGTCAAATGAGAGCTATCCTCATTACATTTTCACTCCTAAGACACAAGCACTTCTAGGCAGCTTACCGAAACAGTCACTTTTCCCTGGAAAATGTACTCTTTGTACTTTGTGGTAGGTTGGTGAGTGACAACAGATGACAGGAGCACCAAACTGCTTCCAATGCAAATGAAAAAGTGAGCGATGTTCCCCATCACGTCCTGGAAAAAGAGGAGCAATATGTGGTTCAGTCATATTACCAATGCCACTGAGGTAGTGTTTCACTTATAGAACCTTTATAAGAGAAACCTAGTTTATAATAGACAAACCTCACAAGCCAGTTTCGTTATGCCACCACTGCCGGCATGCATCATGCACGACAACCGCACTGAAGGTCTGCATGAGCAGACCACGAGACAGCACTCGTCAACTGGCGCGTGCCTCCTGTGAACTACAATTATGGCGGCATCATGCATGCGTGGAATGTTTAGCGAGATTGGTCTATTAGATTAGGTTTTTTTGTTTTTCTCTCTGTTTACAAGCTTAAGAAAGAAACACCTTTTGTTCCTAGTCTCGGGTGTTTGAAGGGATACTGAACCAAAATTTCGAGCTCACAAAACAAGGCTGGACAGATAGGCGGAATGCTGCAAGACCCAAAAACATCACTCATACAGCGATATCTCTAACGGATAGCCGTATTTTTGGAAAAGAAGTGCGCGATTGAACAGGGCTGACAAGACAGGGCACGGCACGATTCCCATTCCCTCTCCTCCTCGATACGTCCCATAGAGCCGGTGAACCGAAGCGAGGTGGAGAGAAGCGAGGCCGCTTGCCCTCATTCTCAAATTCTCCCGGAGAACAATGACGTCAAAGACCTCGCTTGATCGCGCCCTTCTTTTCCAAAAGTACGGCCAACCGTTTGAGAAATCAATGTATGAGTGATGTTTTGGAGTTCGTAGCGTCCCATTCAACGCTTCTGCGGCCTAATTTTGTGAAATTCAAATTTCGGTTCAGTATCCCTTTAAGATGTTACAAATTTCGACATTTCTCTATGCTTATGCCAGAATAATACCGCATTAGGAATTCAAACACTTCAGTTTTGTTAGTCTCTTGTCAAATATAAAAAAATATATTAAATCTAGATACTCCTCACACCTCACTGAGCATCTGAACAGAGCACAGCACAGTTACCATAAACATGGAATCAATGCTATTTTCCTTTTTTTTTTGCTTTTCTCTCCTGCAGCTAAAATACTATCAATGAAACTTCTACTCTACTGGAATGCGTCTACTCAGGGTGCCAATTATAGGTGCTGACATTTGCTGCTCGGCACTAACCTGCATAAGTATTATGCAAAAAGCGGCAAGTTCCAACATTACACTGGACATGTTCTCCTGACACTATGGTTCTACTAGCACTTATCGGCAATTTGGTTCTCATAGGTTTGCAAGATTTCTTTTCCTGTGGAACAGGTTTCTAGGGGTCTACGAATAACGCTTCGGGTAAAAAATCACAGAGTCTTCACTAGTTTCAATACTGTAAAGAGAACCAGCATTATATGTCTTTTCTTTGCACTGTAATAGCTATGAGTGATGCAGAGAAATTAGATTGAAACTCCTATTCTTCAAAAATTATTGAAAGTATGACCCCACACTTTTACTATGAGAGCCGATGCAAGTGTTAGTACACTCGCCACATGCATGCACTCCTATTTTTTTATGGTAGACGGCACTGTCTCTTTTATACCAGAACAATATTTATGAACTGATTTTGACATGTCACTTGTTTCAGCGAGCAAATTATGCTCAAAAGAACTCGAGATAAATGGTGACTGTCTTTCCTAGAATGCTCTTTCTAATACAATGATGTCTTGTTAATATGAACATCCCGCTCCCCCAAAAAGCGTCCATAATGTGAGTTGTCCATAATAATGAGGCAAAAATGCACGTATTTACCCAGTTCGCCCCTAAAAGTGTTATCTATATAGCAAGGTGTCCATATTAAAGAGTCATGACTGTAAAACTATATTTAAAGAAATGTAAAACTTGGTTAAAGTTACTTAATGCATTTTCTGTGCTAAGCACACATTGCATGCACGCTCTGGGCTGATGTAAATAATAAGCTGCAAAGCCGTTTTATATTAAAGGAAATTCATATCGCCATAACAGAAGACAGGCTACGCACTTGCAGAAATCACTCTGGCGCCACCACTTGGCAACAAAAAATCTAAAATATATATTACTTTATATCAGTGGTTCTCAAATGAGGGTCCGCGAAGGCATTCTAGGGGTCTGCGAAGCCCTGCCTCATCAGTAAAGCCCGGCAATAAAAGTTGTAATTTTTCAGATCGAAAAGAAATGTTTCAGTTTTCCGGGGAGTTTTCTTGTGTGTATGTCAATAAGAGAAGTCTACTTCACACTAGCCCTTAGTCATAGTAATTTATTAAATCATTATTATATTTATTTTGTACTTTTCCCCTACCTTCACCACGAACGGGGTCCTTTACCATCTCCGCCGATCTAAAGGGGTCTGCGAGACACAGATGGTTGAGAACCACTGCTTTATATGGTAGCACGCAGAACCTCCATTTGAAGGGTTTGAACTTTGAACAAATTTGTAAGCAAACAGGTAAACAACATTCAATATTCCATATAAATATCACATATTAGAAAGTCTGAAATTACATACTGTGGAAACTGACACGTGTTCGTGCCCACACCATCCGCAACAAAAAATATTGTCCGATTTTTCGGAGTCATATCTGAGGCTTCTAAGAATCATTAAAATGTTTATCCCCACCACCTTTTTCTTCCTAACACACCAGGACACGCTTAAAAAAAAAAAAAGTGATGTGGTAGTGAGTTACAGTACACCAAGGTTGAGAGAGCAGAAGCTGGCCTAGCGATAGTTTAACTAAATTAACCAATTTACAAACGAGGGAAGACTGTGAGAGTTCCTCGTCTTCAAACACAGGATTGCCAATTTCATCCCTGTTGATATTCCTCGGAGAGCCCGGCAGATACAATAATGCACCTTGTGCAAGTGATCTGTCAGCTACGTGCGGCAAAGAAAGAAAAATTCCCCCTCTCGGGCAGGGCAACGTACAAGAACAGACTTGGACAGGGCCACAGCTGTGGCGACCGAAAGGATGCACGAGATGAAAAAGAGGGCATTCATCATGAGAGCGCTGAAGTTGATGAGGATGAAGAGGGTCTCGTCCGTGTTGCCCAGGAAACCCCACGTGACGGCCGTGTACGTTGGGTTACAGTACTGCAGCATCAGGTGGATGCACGCCACATTGAGCATCTGCAAAAGACCATGCAAGGGCGTGAGCAAGCCACTCGGCATTCCACACGTTCTTGTCGATTGCACGAGGAACTACAGCTCGAAGCAAAAGGATTGATGGCTGTTCGAAGGAACAGTATAAATCGGTGTATGAATGAGATTTTTGTACACAGGTGACCCAAAAACGTGCATTAAGGGTATAAAAATTAAACTGAACAAACTTAACTGAACTTGAAATTCCTACCTACCGCGTCCGTCTGCTAACGAAAAGCGTCCGATTACCAACTCCACCATGGTGCCTTCTTCTAAGACGTTGCACTCCAACATGAGGGTGGGTTTGTCCTCCAAATAACACCGAACAAACAGACACGAGTTCCCACAGGTGTGAACCTGTTCGCACCGCTCACGTGCATTGTTGGCACGATGTTCCTGAATATACAAGCCCATATTACAAACAATCAACCGTTAGTGCCAACGCACACCTCGCTAGTGAGGCAATCAGCGCGTACAAAAATCATCGAGTCACCTCCATCGAGCACACTACGCTAAACACCTTTCCCGCCGCATTTCGTGGTGCAGGTGCGGAAAGTGGCGTGACTGAGACTGCAGAAGCGTAATGCTGAGGCAAACGCAAGATGGCTCGCTTACCATTTCGATTAGCTTCAGGATTCCGGGCAGGCTCAGACAGTATCGGTAGTTGAGAGAAAGCATCGGTGGATATGATCCATTAGACAGTGGGAGCAAGGGTTTGTTGCTCTTATCCAGCATGATACTTCACGGACGGATATGGCTACGTGTATCACCAAAATCAATCATTGTTCCATGAGACGTTCCTTCGTGAAAGCAAGGCTGACAAGGCGCGTAGCGCTTGGGATATCAG
Source organism: Ixodes ricinus (assembly GCA_037355805.1). NCBI lineage: Eukaryota > Metazoa > Arthropoda > Arachnida > Ixodida > Ixodidae > Ixodes > Ixodes ricinus. The sequence goes on along the minus strand of JAZHYW010039625.1, from coordinate 31,526 downwards.
AGGTATGTAAAAGAAAGCTGTGAGGTGGTAGCGATGATAGCGACATTGACTGCGGTTAGAGGGATAGAGGTGTAGAGAACCTGCCAAGCAGAGACGACAGTGGGAAACGCAGTTGGAGCAAAGAGCATAGATTCGGAACCGGATATTCAGCTTTGCGAAACACACCGTGCTTTCCGGGAGAAATTCGGCAAAAGTTCGACCAAAGTTCGACCTTGTACGCATGCGCTAGGGAAATTCCCCTGTTCAAGCTGCCCTAGGGATTTCTAAAGATGGCAGTGACTATTTCACTCTACTATTTCGCCGTCCGCCATAAAAATCTGCCACATTTTTTTTTTTTCCGTTTGTTATTAAATTTGTTTTAACATAAAAGGCCTAGTGACTTGCGCTTTCGACATAGTTTGTGCTTGATTGGTCTCATTGCCTCGTATTGCGCCAAACTTGCGACTAGATTAACTTGGATAAATCGCGAAGGTATTACTTCTCAAGAGCACATGAACACATCGAAAGGAAAACATAATACAATTTCAGCTGAAATTTACACATATATAAGAACCTAATAGCAACGGTGCCTACAGTGGCGTAGCCAGGATCTTATTTCGGGGGGGGGGGGGGGTGCAGGGTGCAGCGCAGTCATGGGCACGTTACCAGTGAAACGTAAAAGTGTTACAGTTACAGTTACCTGGGGGAAAATGTAACTCTGTTACAGTTACAGTTACCTAGGGGGATCGACTTCAAAAAGTAACGTGCTACAGTTACAGTTACTGCAAAAGCAGTAACGCCGTTACTTTCTCGTTACTGTACAAAAATTGGACACAATAAATCACAAACCAAAACAGTATTGTTTTACTTGTTACACTATAGTGAGAGGCAGCGGCGTAGACTTTTTATTTTCCCGGAGGAGGCAGGCTGAGAAGTTCTCCGGGGGGGGGGGGGGGCTGCGCGTTATTTTTTTGCCAGAACTGGAGATTGAAGCTAACGAAAGCACACTGGGATTCCATTTCCCATGTATTTTGCCAAGAAAGGCACCATGGGCGTTATTTTGTTTACATGCCACTTCTAGAAGCTCGTTACGCGGCGCGTAAACACCGTCTCGGTAAGGATCATGGCCCGGGCCCGGGGGGGGGGGGGGGGGGCTCTGCCTTCCCTTCCCTTCCCTTTCCCCGGATCTCATCAGGGGGGCACGAGCCCCGATGCCCCCTCGTAGTCTACGCCTATGGTGAGAAAAAGGTAAACCGACAAATTAGAAAAATTTAAACCCGAAAGCGTGTTTTTTGTTGTTTTTTTCTCGCCATTTTAGCATTTTTATGTGCATAATTTTTTTGCAATAACTGTTATAACTTAGAATCAACTGTTTTTCAAAATTGTCATCGGCACGCGTCAGTGAACGTTTTCGTTCATTTTTCACTCTGAAACGAATGAGGACACAGATGGTCCCATAATTACCTTATGGGCAGACCTAAACATAGCAGGTTAAACAGCTTCGAAAGATTATAGGGGAAAGGAGGCAAAGTGAGGCCTTCTGGCGCTCCACGAGTGTACGACGACCACCGCGGCGTCTGTGTCCGAAACGCCAATTGACTGTGGAAGACCAGACCGCACGCATCAAAAACAGCCCTTTCTCTCACTTAAGACACGTGTTTTAAGGGAAATCGCTTCAGCTGTAGCACTGCAGAGATTCCACAACAAAGTGTCCTTCCATCGGGGTGTTTCTTGAGGCTATCGATGAAAAAGACAATTACACTTGAACCTTGCCTTCGTGCTTACTCGAGCGGCTCCGAAGAGAATCAATAAGTTAAACAAGCGTCGGCTTTCTGCACAATATGGGGACGGCTTCCTTGAAAACTAGTTGGCGAGCGGCTGAGTGTAAAAACGACAACACTGACATATCCTACAAAGGGGAAGGGAACCTTATATTGAGTGTATTACTAATCGTGCTAACAGCATGCTGGGTTACCTAAAACGTAATTTCTCCATGGCGCCTGTTTCGCTTAAATTGGACCTCTATAAAACATTAACAAGACCTAAACTAGAGTATGCAGCCTCCAACTGGGATCCCAATCACAATATCCTCGTCACTGCTTTGGAATCCATTCAAAATAGATTAGCCCGTTTCATCTATCGAACTATCCCCGCACCGCACCGCACCCGCACCGCACCGCACCTTGGCCGACGCCTAGGATCACCAGCTTCTCCAATAAAGTTATTTCTTTCTCTCTCTCTTTATTATCTCTTTCACTTCGCCGTAAAATTTCACGCTTATGCCTCTTCCATAAAGTTCTTTTTTCTTTTCTTCAGAATCCAATATTACGCGACCATTTCATAACTCCTCCCATTACATATCATATCATGTTGATCATCAGCACAAAGTTGGACCCCCACACTCATTAACCAATACATTTCATTCATATTTTCTACCACGCACAGCTGATGAATGGAACCACCTTCCCGGTTTGATTGTTGCCATAACTGACTCGAAACTTTTTCGATGTGCCACTACTAACCATTTTTGCGCTGACTTCTGACCTGTCTGTTTCACTTATTATGATGTCTTCACTATATTGTTGTTTTGTTAATTTTTTTCTTTTCTTTTATACACACTCCCCCTCTGTAATGCCTTCGGGCCCGGAGGGTACAATAAATAAATAAATAAATAAATAAATTGTATTTTTTCTTTAAGCGATTGAAGAGTGGAATTGGCTTCCAGAGTATGCTGTTAACTTTAACGTATGTCATTTTGAATCTTCATTAAAATATCTGTTTTCATCATAAAAAAACAGACACAGAACAAAAAACATTGAATTAAAAGATCGAGTGTGTACTAGCTGTAGTAAATACCCAGTGGCATAGGCAGGGGGGAGGGGTTTGGACAGTGGCGTATCAACTTCTTTTGGAGTGGGGGGAACAAACCAGACCAGACCCTCCCCCGGCCCTGGGGGGGGGGGGGGCGGCCCAGGGCCGGGGGGCGGTCTCCTAGGTATCCCTTGGGCGCCGCCGGCCAGTGTTTGCCCTGCCCAGTGGCGGCTGTTTCAGGGAGGGGGGGGGGCAAACACATGACTTGCCCCCCCCTCCGGGGATTAGGGGGGCGGGCAAGCGCCCCCTTGCCCCCCTCTCCCCCGGTTGGTACGCCCATGGGTATGGGGGTCGAACCCCCCCCTTCCCCCCCAGGGCCCGCACGCTCGGCTTTTTTTTCTTTTTTTTTTTGTGCGGGGGGGGGTGAATTAATGCCGCTGAACCAGTCTTGGGCAGCGAAGAGGTGACCTCCTCTCCACCGTTCGCTCCGCTGAAGTGGAAAGAGGTGGGAGGAGCTTCCACTTCGTTCTGGACCTGTCACCGACTATAGTTACTAGTAACGCGTTACCGGTAACTAGTTACATTTTCTCGGTAACTTTTACCTATACCGCATTACTCTTTAAAGGGGGTGCAACGATTTCCAGACTTCGGTCAAAAATTTGTGGAAGTTGCCCTCTGACACTTTTGAAGTAAAGAACAGAAATCCGATTTCGCCTGCGTGTCCTAGTTGTTGCGTAAAAAAAAGATAAATATTGGCATTTCGGGCACCCCTCAACTCACTCCCAGCCTTCAGGGTCACACCTGGTCGCACTCCCAGTGACGTCATTCGGAGTGCCGTGCAGCTTCCCGTGTGCTATCTCGGAGGACGCTTCCTCTCCCTTTCTCCGCTGACATTAGCGGGCGTTAGGCTGCAGCTTAGAGCCGAGCGAGGTCACGTAATCTTTTCGCCGTAGTTCCTTCGGCTGCCACTTGGGGTTGCAGGTGGGGGAAAAGCTCGACTTTTGCTTTGCGATTATGCAGCGGAATCGTGACATTTTTAATGAAGGAGGTGTTTTTTCTATCCTCTGGGACATGATAAACAACGTAAAAATGGCAAGATGCAAATTCTTTTAATCATAAAATTGTTGCATCGCCCCTTTAATACTCGTAACTTGTAACTGTAACATTGCTACTTTTTATTGGGTAACTGTAACTGTTTAGGCCATTACAGTTACTTTTTTTATTATAATTTAGAACCTACTGCCGCGGACATGGTGAAATTGCCATCTTGATGTATTTTTTCCCGAAACTCCTCGTTGACAAAAACACAAACAAACAAGAAGCGTGGCCACGCATTAAACAAACAAAGAATTGCCTGCTTTAGCTTACAACCAAGAATGTACGACGGACGAGGCAGCACGAAACCGGGAGATAAAGGAAGGGGCCCCGCGGTGGTAGGGGCGGCAAACAATGTGTGTTTCACCAAATTTGGCTCACTCTCTTCTTGTGGGGACCATCTGCGGGTGTCGGTGGTCCTGCGAAATGTCTCGAGTATTCCGTCTGGGCTGTTTCCGAACCCCCCCCCCCTTCCCCCGCTAATATCAGACTGAAGAGTGGAAATGTCATGGTTACTTCGGATTTCACGGTATATTACACAATCGTCATCAAAAAGACAGACAGATGAAGACATTTTAACCGGTAGGTCGTTAATATAAATTAAGAATAGTAACTTGCGTCAGTAAACCCTGGGGAACACCAGAGTTTACTGACGCAAGTGGAGAGTTTTCATTACAAAATGTGAACGATTAGTAAGAAAAGATTGAATCCATGCAAGAACGTTGGGGTCAATGTTAAATTTAGCAAGTTTCAGTAATAATATAGTTTATGACACACTTGATCGAACGCCTTAGCAAAATCCAAGAAGATACAGTCCACCTGGGAGCCCTGGTCAACGATATAATGAATGTCATGGGAGAGCGATAGAAGCTGCGTTTCACATGAAAATGATTTACGAAATCCGTGCTGAACTGGAGGGAAAAAATATTCATTTCTAAGAAGTTTACAAGGTGGGCAAATATTATGTGTTCAAGAACTTTACATGGGATGCTTGTTAACGAAATGAGACGATAGTTGAGGGGAGAATGTTTATCACCAGCTTTTGGAATAGGGACCACCTTCCCCACCTTCCATTTCGAGGGTATGTCGCCGTCTTGGAGTGACTGTTCAAATAATTTGGCAAAAATAAGGGAGGAATATAACTTGGTGCTTTTCAGGAACTTAGTATTTATGCCGTCCACCCCTGAAGAAGAAGATAATTACAGCCCGTCTAAAATATTCACAATACCGATAGCGTCAACAAGAATAGCATCCATTGGTAAATAACCGGCACTTTCTATGAAGGGGTAGCTGATGTTGCTGGCATCGGAAAAGGATTGAGTAAACATAATATTTAGTATGTCAGCGCAGTCTCACTATAGAGGCACTATCCCCACTTGAAGTTTTGAGTGAAATTGAAAAACTGCCTTTTTTGTTGACAGTGTTCCAAAATTTTGGGGCTCATTTATTAACATGTTTGGGAGAGTATTTGAAGAAAAAAAAACTGATTTTGTATCTTCAATCGCTTTATTGTATATTTCTGCGGAACACTGATACGCAGCCCAGCGACGCTCACACGTCGACAACTTCGCAGCGCGGTATAAGCGTTTTTAATTTTTTATTTTTATTTGATAGCCGTTTTAGGGCTTTCGTAAACCATGGTGATTGGGTATTTTCGAATATATTCCTTACTGGGACATACTTGTTGATAAGAGAGAGAAATTTAAACTTTATGATATATCAGTTATCTTCGACAGAACGCATCGAAAAACTCGTCAAATACTGGTCCATGCAAGAAAACGGCTAGGTCATTATTAATTTGCTCAAAGCTGGCCTTACCGTAATCACGAATTTGTTTTGACTGAAAGGTGGGTTTTAGTTACCGACGCTTTTAAGAAAAAATGTGGCACTTTATGATCACTAATTCCTGGCAGATACGTTATGGCAGCTGCGTATTCAGGATGATTAGTCAAAATGAGGTCTAATACATTGGCTGTCAACTCGGTAACTCTGGTGGGATGAAGAACCAATTGCGAAAGGTTAAAATCCAACCATAAGTTAAGGAACGAAATACATTCCGGCAGAATGTACATTCACACAAGAGATGTCGCTTTACCATGATATAGTAGGGAAACTGAAATCGCCGGGAAGAAAAATTTGTGGACCCAGAAGGCGCACCACAATGGTGTTAAGTACGTCGCTTCAACAAATGTACGAATACGAGGGTGGCCGATAACAGACTCCCATAATCCACTTTTATGATTAACAAGTAGGCAAACCCACGTTATGTCTAATTCACAAACAATGTCCACAGAAAAAGATTTAATATGATCAGCGATTGCAATCAACACTCCACCGCCGTGTCTGTCCTGTCTATCATTTCTGTAAACATAGAACGTTTTGTTACCCTGAACAGTTCACAGTTTTGTATTTTCCCGAAAAGCCACGTTTCGGTTAATACAATGACAGCAGCATCGGTGGTATCTACAACAGAGCATAATTCGTCGCGTCCTCCTAAGCGCACGGCCCCCCCCGGCCTGACCCCCCGGGTCGCGTACTCTCCCGAGCAAGAATGAGGAGGAGGAGAAGGAGGAGGAGGAGGAGGCATACCTCCCTAGTACCCTTCCTCCCTCCTTAAGAGCTGCGTTCCACCCGGCGTTACAGGGAGCTGTAGACGGCTTTCATTTTTTTAGTACACTTTATGTTGGTGAAGACAACAGAAATATCCGAGGATCGCGCAACGCATGCCCTACCCCTCGACAGATCCTATATCGGCGGACGCGCCTGATTAGAACTCTGAGCAATAGTAGATAACGTTGACTGGGGGGCAGTTGGCTGCGTGTAGGGCGTGCAGACAGTCGGGAAGGACCTAGCTCATAAATTTCTTTGGTTGCTCTGATCGATCGCGTAACACTTGTTGTTAGTATGTAATTTGTTGTAGCGTAGTCTAAATGTTCTTCCGTTTGCTTTGCCGAAATCAATTAGTTGTTTTCTGGCATTACGTGTGGCGAGCGAGAAATCCTCTCTGACTGAAATACGGAGTGCTTTTAATCAGTGGCGTCACGAGGGTCAGCGGCACCCGGGGCGGTAACCTGCCGCGACACCCCCCCCCCCCCCCCCCGCTCTCGCGTGGCCCGCCGCGACTCCCCCCCTACCCCCCCCCCCCGCTCCCGCGTGGCCCGCCGCGACACCCCCCTGAGCCCTGCACCCGGGGCGGTCCGCCCCCCCCCTTGTGACGCCACTGCTTTTAATGCTGATCTAGTGAGCAGTATTTGATCCCTTAGTTTGAATGACGGAAGTTTTATAATGATTGGTCGGCATTTATTAAAAGAAAATGTTCCTAGCCGATGAGCACGAACTATCGAATCACCCGTGATTTGCATGTTAAATGATGTTTGAAAAATAGTTTTTTTTTTTTTTTCAGTCTGTGCTCACGTTTCAGATACGGCGTCGCTAACCCCCAAAAATATCAAGTTATCTCGACGAGATTGGTCGTCCGCCTTGTCAAGTCGTGACTGCAAAGCGGCGTCTGCCTTTCGCGCGTTATCAGCAAGACCTCTGGCCTCGACTAAAGCCTCGACTACTGCGGTTTTAAGCTGTTCTACATTTAAGGCAGCAGATTCCATTTTGACCAGTCTCGAGTTCATATCAGCCACAGTAGCCTGCATTGGTACCTGGTTTTGTTTAATTTCGTTGATGGATGATATGATTCCTGATCAGGATAGTTGAATTTGCACTGACCGTGTATTCAACAAAAAATTAAAATATCTATCTTGCTGTTGAACCGTTTTATCGTGATTTAGTCTACGTGATCGCTTATGCACTTCTCTTAGACATAGTTCCGAGTCAATTTTTAATTGTTTATTATAAATTAATTCAGTAGAGCAGTTTTAACCGGGCAACTCTCCTTCTTGTCTCTAATAACTGAGAAGACCACTCAGACTTGGCATTTAGTAACATACTTTGCACGTTTGTACTATAGGAGAGCTAAAGCGTAGAGACAACCTTTGCACATTTTCTAATTTTTCTTTGTCCATGTTTTTGTTGGGACTCCAGACCACACTGGCGTACTCCAAACTGGGGTGAATCATTGTTTTATAAGCTGTTGGCTTGGCGTCGCTAGTCGCAATTTTTAACTTCCGTCTTATCAAGCATAGACTCCGATAAGCAGAGGAGCGTACGTTATCAATATGAGTCCGCCATTGTAAATTGTGTGATATTGTAACACCGAGGTGTTTAAAACTCTCCACATCACTTAACATTCCCCATATGATAACAAAAAGGCAAAACACGTTTTTGTTGTTATATGAATGTATGCAGATTTACAAAAATGTATCAGCGTTTGCCACTACTCGCTCAACTGCCTTAAAATTTCAAAATTTCTGTAGAGGTTTGATTGATCATTTGTATTGCCTGCTGGAGGGTGAAGAAGGCAGTCATCCGGGCAAATTGCTTTAGTTTTGTTGGTTTCTCGATATCTGAAGCAATATCATTTATGCGTATTAAAAACAGCAACGACCCCAGGAGAGAGCCATGAGGGACTCCTGATGATACCGGTAGCAGAGGAGCAGATATACTTCTATTAATTCCAGCTCTTTGACTTCGATTTCATAGATAAGCCTCGATCCACTTCGCAACGTTAAAACATAAGTTGTTTTTTTTTAGTTCTAGAGCGCAGCTTTTAGGCGCCCGTTTCCGGCTTGAGCGGCGTCGCCGTCGGCGGAACCGTGAGGTCACGTGACCCCCCTGAGGTTACGTCCCCCCCCCGGGGTCACGTGACCCCCTGATGTCACTTGACCCCCTGAGGTCACGTGACCCCCCCCAGGTCACGTGGCCCCCGTGGCGGAGTAGCAGGAAGGATGAGGAGGTGAGGTGGAGGGAGGAGGGGTATACCCTCCCCTCAGTACCCTTCCATCCTCCTCCTCAAGAGCTGCGCTCTAATTCGGCGTTACAGGGAGTTGTAAACGAATTTCCCTTTTATACAACTTTTTTGTGGGGTATACTGAGTTTCAAATGCACTTGAAGAATCGATGCAGATAATATCAATCTGTGTTTTCATTATCAATCCGCGCGAGGTGGAAGGTAAAGGATGTAATAGGGAAGTTTCAACTGCCCCTCTTCCAACTTTGTGCAATCTCTGTGGTCCATAGCTTTAACTGTTACAAAAATACAACCTCTCCTTCCTAACCAGTATGGCCCAAAACTGGAAACCAATACAGAGGCTTTTGTCGTGACCCGAAGGTACAATGACATGTCGTCCTCAACCTTGACGAGATAAGCAGTAAGACCCTTTTTGTCAATGATCCGAGATTTGAAAGATAACTGTGGTGGCATTTTCTCGGGACCATTGACCCTCTGCGGTGATCAAACTTAATTGTAAAATACTGTATTTATTTAGATTTTTTTTTTTTGGGGGGGGGGGGAGGGGGCGAGGGCATTGGCCCATCAAAATTCGGAATTTTTCGGATAAATCCGAATTGACCAAAATTTTACCGGCGGGTGTTCTTCGGAGTTCTTCGGGTTTATCTGAAAACACAGAACCGTACACATTGAGTTCCGGAAGAAATGTCCCCGGAAAAAAACGTCACTTAAAAAAATGTCCCCGGTAAAAAAATTCCCGGAAAATATGTCCCCGAAAAATAATGTCCCCAGAGGGTTCTCTATCGCTGAGTTTTCCCCCATTCTCATGGCGTTCGGGCGGTCCTGTCATTATCGGGTCACAAATGACCTGACCCACCTAGAGGTAAAAAGGGAGACTGGAAGTCACACAAAGCAACCGAAGTAATCGATTGTGGGGCATTTCGGAAACCAAATTATTGTGTTTGCCGAAACCAAATTGTCGTTGATTGTTTCACTGTGAAATAAACATTTATAATACTTCTAGCCAAAACCAAAATATTGTGTTTGGGGAAATTCGAGGGGTACTTGTGTACCATTTCCAAATAGGTAAAAAGCACGACACTGTTAACACAAACTAGCGATCGCTCGTTTTTTTTTTTCTTCCGTAGAAACAAAAGGTTGTTATCAAAGTTATCATAGGTACTGGAAGTGCTCATTTGGGAATATAATGCAAACGGTAAAATTTTGTTCCCACTAGAACTCTTTCTCAGAAAAATATGAAAATGCGCCAATGTCGTCTTCGCGCTAACAGTGCCGCGATGTGTACCTCGGGGAATCGTATATTTCCTTATTTGTTGGGTCCGTTTTTTTCCTACTTGCCACAGGGTGCCTTTTTTCCCAAGGACACATGACCGGACCGCCCGAAGGCCATAAGGATCAGGGAAACCCATGCAGAGATAGAGAATCCTTTGGGGACATTTTTTCCCCACTTCCCACCTGGGGCCTTTTTTTCCGGGGACATTTTTTCCTATTATGTGCGCGAACTATGCACCAGCATCGCACCGGTGTGGTGCTATGCGGTTCGTGCAGGGGAGTAGCCAAGAGAGGAGGGGGGGCTTATGGGGCTTTAGCTCCCCCCCCCCTAAATCCACCCGACCCTATAATATACACGGGTCTAGGAGAACTCGTCACAAGCCAACTCGTCAAATAGGGCAAGTCGTCGCATCTCGTACATGGGGAAGTCGTAACAGGGGGCAACTGGGCACTTGTCCACTTCGTCACAATTTACATTTTCTGCCGATCCTAAGTTTGCGATTAGGCTTCAAACTCTGGTAACAAATAATAGTTTGCAACTAAAAAAAACACAAAAAAAACAGAAAATGGTCTTAATATTTCTCAAAAGAGCTTCTGGCAGCTGACATTTTGAGAGTTTGTGCGTATGGCGCTCGCTTTGCTCTCGCTCTTCGAAGCGGCAAACACGCACATGTCGGGCTGTAAATATCGCACGCTGGGCCGTACCTGAGAATGGTGTATTGTCGGCGACAAGTAAAGAACGCGCACGTTAGTTTCCGCCGTGCTCGCTCGTGTTATCAATGGAAGCAAACTCATTAGCCCATGACCGATTATAACAACCCCTCTGAAACATGAAAATATTACTTCGTTAAGCTTCATTAAATAGTACTTGCACCGGTGACGTTGCGTTCTTACAATGTGCGCGACTGCAGGAATAAAACGACCGGAAATTTGCATTTGACAGAAATCAATTCGAAAGGACCGTTAACATTTTTGTTTATTCGCAAGATGTCCTAAATGCCCGTTATATATATATATATATATATATATATATATATATATATATATATATATATGTATATATATATTCGAAGCCGCTTCAAAGGAAACGCCCATTGGAAAATGTTTCCTTTGCTAAAATCTCGGTATATCTTGTACAATAGAGAACAGAGAAGACGAACCCAAAGACGAAACCTAGCTGCTACGCTTCCTAGCATCCTGGTGTGGAGGTCTGCATACCACAGGGTGACCCCTGTTTTCTCACTGTGCTGTAAGTTCCGACCTAGCAAAGCTTCCGAAAAGGGTCTAATAACAAATGGACGTCGAAAGTAAAGATAACACCGAAAAGTCGACCACAACCGCCCCCTGCAAACAAACAAAAGGAGAGGCCAAGTTTGAAACTGTGACAAATTCGATGCGACAACTTATCAGGTTGAAGCAGCCCCAGACGAATAGGCGTAAAAAACGGTCCGCTTAGAATTAAAGAAACAAAATATGGGACTCGCATATTACTTTTTTCGAGTTTGCAATGGTGACTTGACAGTCCTTGATCATTTTGTGAAAACGTTTGCCGCCAATCTTGTGTCTCAAACTGGCAACCCCCCCCCCTCCCCCATTTTTTAAAATAAAATTATAATTTGTTTATTGAAATCTTGTTTACATTGTTGAGTTTTGCTTAGTTGTTTTGAAATGTTTCATAAATACGCGTTTTGCATTTTATAGATCGAAGGAGCGACGGTGTGTTCGTCGACCAGTCACTTAAATTTGGTAGCCGCTTTTGAGAGAAAACGAACGGGGAGTATAAATGGGGCCAGGTTCGGAGGGATGGACACCAGAAACAGACGAAAACTGACAAAGTCGAAGATTGGGATGGATTAATTGAAAAAAAAAAAAGTCAAAATTCGGTGCAGCACCGCAATGAATCGACGCCGACGTAAGCCGATCTGGGTAAAGTGGCGACCTCTGGTGTGTGGTTGCAGCAACATAAAAGCGCCTCCTAAAAATAGCCTGTTTTCGATTTGGGGCGTTCCGAGTCTATTTTCCTTGCTGTTGGCGGCTCAAATTACGGACCGCGTCCCTCCTTGTGAATTTTCTTTGTTTATTTACGTTCTTTGTTTATTTACGTACGCGCTGATTTTTCTTAAAATTAAGTGCCACAGGGGTTGTCGATTAATGTTTTCGTATTTGCGTTGTTCTGTTTTACAGTGGGTAATTATCGTATACGAACTTTGAACATTTCCGTCCTCGGTGCGACGAACTATTGGAAAGGTAGCGCCCATACGTATATTCGAGTTGCGTCTACTGCTAAATCCAAAGTTATATTTAGGTGCGACATTTAGTCAGAAATGCTGAGAGATGGGTTCTGTAATTAATTATTCAATAGGACAAGCCCATAAATATATTTCACTTGCTTCTATACTAAGGTGTCACGTGTACTTAGAAATGAGGAAGACTGAATTCTGCGCCCCGGGGCCTAGCGTTAATTGAGGCAGCTAAATGAAGCCCTGTTGCAAACACTCGTGCACTAACCGCAGAGGCTATACAAGCGTGTGCGGACAGCTTTGACTGGTGCTGCCGCAGTACGAGCGCTTGTACAGCCGAAGCGCGTATTAAACGCAAGGACCTCGCGCTCGTAGCATTCGCTGTTACTCCACGTTCATATTACAATCTTATTTAGATTTTTTTATTGTTTTGTATTCCATTCAAGGGCATTCCCCTGAGGGAAATAGCCTTTAAATAAATACCTTCGACGGTATTTGTTAAAAATACCATTGACGGGATTCGAAATAAATGCATAAATAAATTAGTTCATCATCTCACGCGCACTTGACATCCTCTCGGCTTTGAAAAGTGGAGGCAGAACGCCTATCTTACGCACACGCGCACAGTTTTTAAAGACCGGCGACCAGTTCGCGCTTTCCACCTTTCCCTCGCTCCCTCCTCTCCCCCTTCTACCCTGTGCACCGTTGCCTGTTTCCTCCTCCCTTAGGGTGAGGAGGATCTTCTGCCTTGCAGAATTTTGAGCCTGGTCGTCGGCCTTTAAGATGGGACGTGTTGTACTTACTGTTGGTGGTCATGCTCGGTTTGTTTTCGCCTATGAGGGCTGGTACGGTGCCATATGACATCACGTGCAGAGCATGTATATGAAAGCACCCTATAGTCGGTGACAGGTCAGGAACGAAGTGGAAGCTCCTCCCACCCCTTTCACTTCAACGGAGCGAACGGTGGAGAGGAGGTCGCCTCCTCTCTCGCGTTTGCTCGACTAAAGTGCAAAGAGGTCGGAGGAGCTTCCGCTTCGTTCCTGACCTGCCACTGACATATACATGCCCTGCACGTGACGTCATATGGCACCGTACCAGCCGCCATTGCTCCGTACTATGCTGCGGTGCCCGTACCTTCTGCAGCATACACTTGGCACCATCGAATTCGGCAAGGATTGCCGAGAAGAAGAAATTTTATGGTGCCAAATGTATGCTGCAGAAGGTACGGGCACCGGAGCAATGGCGGCTGATGGGATGTCAGTGTAAGCCATGTACACACACGCGCTTTTGCTTGAGTGATGACATCTCAGCCATTTTTCCGCCCAATCGTTTTATACTTTTGAAGTTCGATCCGGTATGACTCAGCTCGAGAGCGCAGCCTTGTCTAGTGCCTAGACGCCATTCTAGCACACAAGTCACGCACTGAGTGCGCCAGAGCGTCCCGCGTCATGTGTTGGCCCTGTTAGAGGCGGGGTTTGATGCCGCACGTCCGGGAGCTTCCTGGCTCGTGACGACGACCATTCCCCGAAGTGAAGAACCCAGGGGTCCAGTGGAGGTGGGAGAATTGGTAACGTAACGAACGGTTTAATTACATGGTTGCGATACAGTCGTCAAATCCGAGAGAACTCCTGAGCAGCCTCGCGCTCCGCCTTATATAGGGTCCGTTTTCTCCCTCACTCCCCGCCAGGGCAGCAGGTGCGCAGCAGCAACCCGCCGTCAAGTGCGTCGTAGCAAAGTCCGCCGCGTCGTAGCCAGAAGTGCGTCGTAGCCATGGTCCTCCGCAATTAGGTCATGCCTCTCTCCCTTTCCTGAGCGCGCCAAGCCCCACGCACGCACACACGTCCCGTTGACGTCACGGACTCGTCGAGACCTGTCTCCGCAGTTAGGCCCGGCCTCTCTCCCCTTCCGGAGCGCACCAAGCCGCACGCACGCACACACGTCCCGTTGACGTCACGGGCGCGTCGAGACCTGTCTCCGCAGGCGCAGACACGTAGGCGCCGGTTCCGTACTCCTCGAGACTCGTTTCGCGTAGGCCCCGTCCAGCAGGCGACGTTCCCGGACAGATCATGACTCGTTTCCGCCGCGTTGAAACTCGGAAGAAGGTCGCCGAAGGTTCCATTCTTAACAGCCCCTCCGGGGCCAGGGAAACCTCGAAAGGCCGGTGGTACGATCGCTGGCCTGAAGAGGTGGGCTTGGAGTAGGCCTTGAGAAGACGCTGCAAGCACCCAACAAACTCCCAAACCTCTTACAACGGAGGCATTAGCGGAAACGTCCCACACAACACCACGCCACACCGCAGTCAAACGCTCGGAATTCGCCAGAGACCCGCCAGACTGGACTACGGATTACAAAAATTTGCAAAAAAACTACAAATTTAAAACCTTAGGACAATTGCGGGTATCGAGACCCGCTGTCGCCAAAACACAACTCATTTTTCCAAAGAGGTCACTATGAACAAAATACAAAAGACAAAAACTTTTTGCAATTTGTGAGGTCTTGTTGGGGTTTTAACGAAGTGCCCCCACTTTGATCCTCATTCCCGTGGATGACGGAGACCTCTGAGATCATCCCTACTGTTTTTCGTGATGCCAGAAAAATCTGCTCAACCCATCGGCATTGCCGTTAAATTTGCCTTTCCTTTTTCTTGCCCTGAAGTCGTAGTGATCGATTTTCACGTGATTTCTAGACGTGAAAATGCGGTCCTTATAGCGCCGATAAAACAATCCGCCTTTTTCATGCCCCGTCACATTGGTCCTAGCAATCTCCTGAGCTGTACCGCGAAACCCTGACACACTAGGGTCGCTCTTCTGCTCGACTGTCAAAGACACTCCGTCTGCTCGTAGCAGAGGACCAAAGTTACGTGACGCCGGAGCTACGAGAGATCTTTCACTGATCCCGTCTTCCTCCGCCTTTTTCGCCGGCTCGTTGGGACGGCGTACACTTTCTAGTGCTACGAGGTCAGGCTGTTCTACAACCTGGTCCCTCTCATCCCGTTTCTCTGCCTCGAACTCTGGTAGTGCCTGCTCCCCGACAGCTGCCTCGGGCTCTGGATCACTCGTCAACAAAGGGGCGAGCTGACGCGATTTGGACCTCGTACCTGACTGAACTAGTCCCTCTCCCAGTTGTTGACCCCTCTCGCGCAGCAGGAATTCTGACCGGTTAGAAAACAAATAAGGATACTCCAACGGGACTGTTTGCGAGACAGCCGCCTCTGTCACTAGCTCTCCGAACGGGCCAGTTATCCTTACCGTCGCCATAGGCAGACAGACACTGTGCTTTTCGAGCAGCTGCTTGATCCAAACTACCTTTCCAGTAAAATCGGATGTCGTTACATACGACGGATGAACAACGTCCATCGTCGCTGCACTGTCACGAAGCACCCTGCACGGCTTTCCGTTTACCTGGAGCTCGTGAAGATAGGGACGAAGGAGCTCCAGGTCCTCGTCACTACCGGTCACGGTCGAGAACACAACCCGCGGTTTCTTACATCTGGCCGCTGTGTGTCCCGGCTCCTGACAGTTGTAGCACAGGAACGGCTTCCTAGCCTCGAACTGCCCTGTTTGGCTTTTCCGCGCCTCGTCTCCGTTCGAGTGTTCTGCGCTCTTTTCTGGGACCTTTTGTCCTGCTTCGGGCTTCTCGGGCCCGTTTTCTCGCGAGCCGTTTCCCTGTCGGAAGGTCTTGCGCTGATCGCTCCGGCCGGGTTCGCTTTCCTCTCCGCTCAGCTTTCTACGCGTTGCGTACTCTTCGGCTAGCTCAGCGGCCCTTTCGACAGTGTCGACTCCTACCCTGTCCTGCACCCAGAGCTTGACTGACTGCGGAATGCTACGAAAGAACTGTTCGAGGCACACACACTCGACTACCTTGTCTCGGCTTTCGTACACTTCCTCGCTCTTCAACCATTCTATCAAATTGGTTTTAAGCCCGTAAGCGAATTCCGAGTAGCCCTCGCTGCTCTTTTTGGATGCGTTTCTAAACCTTTGACGGAACGCCTCGGCAGAAAGGCGGTACCGTTTCAAAAGGCTGGACTTCACCTTGTCGTAGTCGTCCGCGTCTCCAGCACTAAGGCGCGCGACAACCTCTGCAGCCTCACAGGGCAACAAAGTCAAAAGCCGTTGCGGCCACGTTTCTGGGGCGAAGCTCAACTTCTCACATGTCCTCTCAAAGTTCACTAAGAACAGGCCCACGTCTTCCCCAACTTTAAACGGCTGCATGAGCTTCTTCATTTGATACGACTCGGTCTCACTTGCTCGCACCGGAGTCCCAACTCTACTGTTCTGTGAGTTTAATCGCTGTTGTTCCATCTCTAACTCTAACCTTTTTAGCGCTGCTCGTTCCTCTCTCGCTGCAGTCTGCTCCCGTTCCTCTCTCGCCGCAGCCTGCGCTCGTTCCTCTCTCGCCGCAGCCTGCTCCCGTTCCTCTCTCGCTGCAGCCTGCTCTCGTTCTCTCTCGTTCCTCTCTCGCTGCAGCCTGCTCCCGCTCTCGTTCCTCTCTCGCTGCAGCCTGCTCTCGTTCTCGTTCCTCTCTCGCTGCAGCCTGCTCTCGTTCTCGTTCCTCTCTCGCTGCAGCCTCGCTCTTAGCGTTCAGAAGCAGTTCCCACGCAATTTTAATTTCCTCTACTTCTGCGCTCTCTGAAATCGCTTTACTGATCTCAGATTTCTTCATCTTTTGCTCCACCTCCACACCCAATTCTTCACATAAACAGAATAAATCTGTTCTCAGTAACCTCATTAGATCCATGATCGCTGCTCTTTAGCTTTGGCTTTGTTCTAAAACTTGTCGCGAGGTTGTACCTAAACCTAGCGCACGAGTCAAACACTAAGGATTCCCAGCAGTTCAAAATTAATTACCCATAATCTGAAGCCTGGCGAATCTCAAAGCAAAGTCCAAACGCTCACCCGCAGATGTAGCACGATGTCGCATGGTCCGATCCCAACCGCTGCCAACCAGTTGTTAGAGGCGGGGTTTGATGCCGCACGTCCGGGAGCTTCCTGGCTCGTGACGACGACCATTCCCCGAAGTGAAGAACCCAGGGGTCCAGTGGAGGTGGGAGAATTGGTAACGTAACGAACGGTTTAATTACATGGTTGCGATACAGTCGTCAAATCCGAGAGAACTCCTGAGCAGCCTCGCGCTCCGCCTTATATAGGGTCCGTTTTCTCCCTCACTCCCCGCCAGGGCAGCAGGTGCGCAGCAGCAACCCGCCGTCAAGTGCGTCGTAGCAAAGTCCGCCGCGTCGTAGCCAGAAGTGCGTCGTAGCCATGGTCCTCCGCAATTAGGTCATGCCTCTCTCCCTTTCCTGAGCGCGCCAAGCCCCACGCACGCACACACGTCCCGTTGACGTCACGGACTCGTCGAGACCTGTCTCCGCAGTTAGGCCCGGCCTCTCTCCCCTTCCGGAGCGCACCAAGCCGCACGCACGCACACACGTCCCGTTGACGTCACGGGCGCGTCGAGACCTGTCTCCGCAGGCGCAGACACGTAGGCGCCGGTTCCGTACTCGTCGAGACTCGTTTCGCGTAGGCCCCGTCCAGCAGGCGACGTTCCCGGACAGATCATGACTCGTTTCCGCCGCGTTGAAACTCGGAAGAAGGTCGCCGAAGGTTCCATTCTTAACAGCCCACTCAGTGCAACAAAGGATGTCTTCATCCTGAGACAGACAGACATGAAGGCATTGTAGTGGATACATCCTTTGTCGCATCGAGTGGCACTGAGTGTGACGAAGCGTTGCTGCAAAGATATTTTGGGCGGTAAAATGGCGTCAAAGCATATATATATATATATATATATATATATATATATATATATATATATATATATATATATATATATATATATACGGCAGAAAACGCACTTGAGACGGTTGTTGGAGTTGTTAAAATATATTATTCGTAAAGTTCGGCGATGTTTCGGCCTGAGACAGACCTTTTTCGAGACTGGCCTGAGACAGTCTCGAAAAAGGTCTGTCTCAGGCCGAAACGTCGACGAACTTTACGAATAATATGTTTTAAAAACTCCAACAACCGTCTCAAGTGCGTTTTTCTGCCGTATATACTTTTCGTCATCCTGCACTACGTTTTCTCTTTCTCTCTCTCTCTCTCTCTCTCTCTCTCTCTCTATATATATATATATATATATATATCAGTGTGTCGAACCGAAAAAAATACGGGTTCGGTTACGGTTCAGGTTCAGGTAAATTTATTTTGTTCCGGTTCAGTTCCGGTTCGATTAATTCGATCCGCGAACCGGTTCGCGAACCGGTTCGGGCGCTGAACCGGTTCGCGAACCGGTTCGGAAATTATAAATGACAAATTGCAACATCAAAATAACAAATCAAAATAACATCAAACAATACAAAATAAAAAAAATTGCAACATCACGTTCTAGAAACGTGTTATGAAATGAGCACACAGCAGCATTTAGGATTTACGAGATTGTAGAAAAATGAAATCCCGTGACGCGATTTTTTTTTTTTTTTGCACAGCCTTCCAATTTTCTTTCTTCCGTGCAAGCCGCGACCAGCGCAATACTGGTTCCTATGTCAAGATTCATGGATGCAGCGTTTGTCAAGATTCATGGATGCAGCGTTTATATTCCTAAGACTGAGTGGAGAAGAAAAATACGTAAGCGAGGTGTGTGTCAGTTGACGGCACTTAAAAAACAAATGGCATTGATAGCACATTCATTGTCAACAGCGCGTGGCCGAACCGTTTTGACATGAGCCGGTAACCGTTATTTTTTTTCCGGTTCAGTTCCGGTTCGGGTTCATCGCGATAACAATATAACGGTTCGGGTTCGGGTTCAGTTCCGGAAAAAATACCGGTTCGGTTCCGGTTTTCGGTTCGGTTCGGTTCCGGTTCGACACCCTGATATATATATATATATATATATATATATATATATATATATATATATATATATATATATATATATATATATATATATATATATATATATATATGGAAAACGTCTTGTCCGTCCTCGTCTTTTATGTTCTTCCCTTATTTATATATTAGCCATCTCGAGCTGAGTTAGACCGAATCATGTACACTTTGAAAAACACAAAGTTGTTGGATCGTAAAATGGCTGCTGCCTTGACGCATCAAGTGCCGCCAGAGCGTTACAAAACATGGCTGTAGAAAAAAAACTTTAAGCGGTAAAATTGCGTTAAATACTTAACCAACGCTAGGCTCTCGAGCAGATTCTCGCCAAAGTTACGCGCACTAGTAAAAACAAAACATAAACTTGAGGGGCAAAAAAAAATAAATACATGTCTGAGATGCTTTAGCCTAGCACTCAGGACCGGCCCAGCAGTCGGGACCATTTTGTCCGGGGGGACCATAATGTCCGGGACCATATTGTCCGGATCCCGATGACTCCCGCTTAGAATGGTGGGCCCCAACGGTTTGGGTCCCCCGAGCAGCTTGGGGCGTCACACTGCGCAAGCGCAGAGGTTGTAACGTCCCAAGCTGCTCGGTTGGGGGCCAAAGCTATGGTGTACCAAAGAAGCGCATTTGCAGTGTGACGCCACAAGCTGCTCGAGGGACCCAAAGCGTTGTGGGACCTCTATTCTAAACCTCTCTGACGTTATCGCTCAGTAAAAGCGAGAGTGTACGAAGGTGTGCAGTCAAGTGCAAGCGCGTGCCAGTCGTCTCGTACCGCTCGGCGCCCAACGCTCGGCGCCCCGCCCCACACACAGATAAAAAAACAGCTACGGGAGAAAAAAAAAGGGGTCATATGTGCCGCCATCTTTTGCCGCGGGAACAAACTTTCGACCCACTTCGCTGGCTGCACTCTTTCGCGTTGGCGAGGGAGGGGAGCGACGTCGAATTTCTCCGAAAGCAGAGAGTGAGCACGCCCCAAGTGAGAGAGGGCAAAGCGAAAAACGAAGCGAGCGTTAAAAAAGACGGCGGAACCGGCAAAGCAACAAGACCCAGTCATCCAGCGTTGCGACTCGCCGTCATAGAAGAGGCAGCAAATTTTGCGCGTTGTCCCAAAACGATCGTACAGTTTGCCTTCGGCGAAATAAAACAACAAAGGAGTCAATATGTCGCATACCATCACTGTGACGAAGGTGACGACAAGCAGCAGCCGCACCGATGGTCTTTAACTCCGGCTACGCCTGTAACGTACATGGAGCCCTCAAGATTCTTGAAACGGTGAGTGAACCCTCTTTTGGCCAAATATTGCACACATTCAACCTGCTCGCACTTGAGTGAGTAGAATATGAACGAAGGACACACACAGGACAGCCATGCGAAAGGCCTGTGTCTGATCTTCGCAATTGGAAATGTGCGCCTCTCTCGCGTACACTGAAATTATGCGTACAAATCTGGAACGCTCGGGTCCCCATAACGTATACGTATAGTTGCGAGCAATATTTTTGTAGAGATAAATATTGCTTTCAAAAAAATAAAGGAGGACAAACCCACACGGTCAGTCGCTGTCGGCGGCGGGAGCGTCTGCTTCCCTTTTTAGCAGACGAAAATCTGGAGCGGGCCTTGTAGGTCAAGATGTTTTCGTTGGCGTTGGCCCATTGCCGCGCCCTCGGCCTTTATTATAATTTTATTATCTAAGGATTCGTCTTATAAATGTATTTCTTCCCCTTTTCAACCGTTCAAACCGTTCCATCTATGTGAGCAGTTAACTACAAATGTGCAGTGTATCGAATAAATTTGTCCAACTAAGATCCCAGTATACAGTATGTGGAGACTGGCTTCGGAATGACAAGCGATCAAAACCATGTTTGTTTCCCTGTCATAATTAAAAATTTCACCCATTTGTATTATTAAAAATAAAAAAAGAAGAAGAGGTTTAATCAAGAAATTGTATTGGATAGGCTTGATATACACGTGCGGGAAGACTGGACGACGGGTGGTGGCGGGTAATTTCTATTGGCACCCCAGTAAAACGCAATATTTCATCGTCGTGCGATGGGCGTGGCTACAGGATCATCGCGCGGGCGGGCTGACATGAAGGAGAAAGTATACTACTAACCAAAAATCGGGCGTGTTTTGCTAAAATTGTGTTCCTTAGCAGTCATCGTGCGACGTGGGCAGTGCCACATATCCACGTCATACAGCGTGACGTAGCAGCGTCGATAACTCTTATCACTGTAAATCGTGGAAGTGAGCTATGAGTGTAGTACACTGATAGCGGATTGGGGTTAGGTCAGTGATGCTGTCGTGAGTGACGTATCCGACATTCCCAGCGGCCATCCGGCGGCAGATGTCAGCACCCAAATATCCCTTCCCTGGTCTCCTGCCAAGTTTCGGTGACTCCTTCCCCTTTCCCTCTTCTGCGTGTCTGTGCAGTCTGTGCGCTTATGTATGATTAAGCACACGACGTCATGCCATCCCGGACGTTTATTTTTGTTGCTGACGGTATTATTATTTCTGGGCGGCTTTCTTGAGCAATGCTCGCCCTTTGGAGTAACCCCAGATGTCCCCGAGTCGAGATGGTGCATACCCTGAACTCGCTGGGACTATTCCCCCCACCTTCTTCTCCTAATCGTGCCGCATTTGGATCTGATTTCCAGGTCACAGAGAATAGGAGAGTTTTTCATGTATTTACATGGTCTTGTATTGTCGGTTGAAAAATTGACGAGCTTAGCAACAATGCTTGTTGAGGGTGTATTCCAGACGTCTGTGGTTTTGGTGGGGATTTGGGGCGGGGCTGAGGTCTTTGCCCCGATAACGCGGTTGTAACCAGGAGTTACAGCTTGAATGAGAAACCAAGATGAGAGAATCATAGTACACTACATGGACAGTGTGATCGATATGTGATAATAGTAAGGGATTTATGTAGCTAAGGAAAATTTTCGTTTCAGTAAGCAGGCATCGCAAAAAGATAACAAAAATAAAATAACACCGTACTGAATTTGTTGAATCGTTCGGCCCGCGGGCACAAACGATTCAACGTTGGCTTTTGATCTTTTTTATTTCCTTACCCGTTTGCCCGTCGGTATGAAAGAGCATTCATTGTTCGTGCCGGTTATCGTCATTGACTGGAAGCTGGACACTCGAACAGTCGAATCGTGTGCTGAAGTTAAGTGTGCGTGATAACAATTACTGATTCATCGATTAGCTTCAAAGCCCGAGGGCAATGTCCGATGACAGCAACCTTGCTGTGGATGACACATAGATTGCCTCTTCCGCCACTGTCAGAAACCATGCCTCCTTGACTCACTTACCCCCCCCCCCCCAAGTTGAATGTAATACAAAAACAGCAAATATGTTCGGGAACCTCGAGAACCTTCCGCATTTATTTTTTTTTCCTGTAGAGCGTGGAGTCAACAATGGCGTCGCGTCGACGTGAGCCATGACACAGGCAAATAGTGCCATCACTCTGGAAAGGAGGCGCTAGCTGCTCGTACATCTTAGGCAACTGCGCCGTTGTTGTTGGGAGTACGGATAATATCCAACTTTGCTTAGCTCACCCGTTAGTTCGTGCCGGATGTGTCTCTGACACCGTGTCTTGTGAGAGTGAGTCACTTCTTTCGAGCCGGTGTGCCGCAATGTCTCTGGGGCCTTCCTGTCAGGACAGATAATGCCGCAGTCTGCTGCAGCGAATGAGTTCTTCCCTTTTCCTTGCTAAGAGAAACCACGCCACACTGAAATCCTGTTTGTACAGTCGTACATATTTTATAATATGTATTCATTTTTTATAACTTTGAGAGTCTGAGGAGGGGATAATGAACCATACACACAGTGTACTCTCTTTAAAAATAATAATAATAAATAAAAATATTTTATTGAGGAAGGGAATACCGTTTTATTTCACTATGCAACTCCACTAGGAGACAGCTATCTGTTACAGAACAGCTGTGTAACTTTTATTTCGACGTGAGCGCGTCGGTGAAGTCCAATATAAACTGAAAGAATAAACATAGGGACGGACAGAGCAGCACATATGTTCTGTCCGTTTTATTTAACTGTGTAACTTTCTTGCCTCTTTTGTTGTGTTTTCTCAGCGGTTTTGCCTAAGAGTTTTGTTAAATTTTGCACCCTTTTCTTTTCCCTACTGTGTGTGTGTGTGTGTTGTTGTACTGCAAACAAAAACGCGACCAGTGACAAAAACAACACAAACAAACTATTCTCTAACATGACGAGATAATCTATGATCTAATATGTGTTGCTTTCTTGTGCAGCACATCCTGGGTACTACAAGAATGGAAGTCATTTAAAAAAAAAATCGACAATGAACTTTCAAATTTTTCTTGCTGTATTGACGACCTTAAATACATCTGATTCACAAAGTGTTCTTACCCAGAAAATTCGACAGTTACCTTTACCTTCCCATGCATTCTAGGACTTTCAATTTTTCACTTTCCCACCAAATTTAGTGGGAAACTACATTAGTGCATAGGTCATGTGACGTCAATTGTTCTCCTAAATTTAGCGGGGAAGCTGAATTTGTCTGTGGGTCCCGTGATGTCAGCTCACGTGACATCAAATTTTCCGCTAGATTTAGCGGGGAAACTTGAATTGGTCTATAGGTCACGTGATATAAATTTTCCCGCTAAATTTAGCCGGAAATGCACGGACGGACAGACGGACAAAATTTTAAGATTTGGAGTAGGAGTAAAAAAGCATTTCATGCTTTAATAACAAAATATACAGGCGAGCTGATAAACTTTCATCATTACAGATATACAATATTGAGGAAACAAAACATTGAATATGCCAGGCAGTAGAGAAGCTTATGGTGCCTCAACCCGTCAACACCCCCGGACCCTACGTCATGGCTGTCATCTACTCGCCAGTAAATACCTGTGCGCCATACTGAACCACAGAACACTCGGAGAGCCAATCACGGCAAACTACCGAGTGAGTCCGACGAATCACGCGGTTAAAAGTCTAGACCTAAAAGCGAATTCTGAGAAATGTGACACTGAACACGAACTTTCAACGTCCCACCGTAGACCTCCTTTTCAGACCTAAACATGCTGCCGATTACAGTAATTGGCTCTTCTAGGGCTCCGTGGAAAAGTAGTCGCAGGCAATTTTTTTCTTTTTTATGAGACTACTGCTGTGTTATTAAGGACTTCATTTTATAAAAATGAAAATCATCGCAGAATATAGTTGTGAAGAAAAGAATGAGTTGCCCTTTCACTATATCTGCGTATTCTAATGTTACTAGAACTTTGTCACACACCGCCCTTCTGCCGCATTCTCCAAAAGAATGTCAGCAGTATTTACAAGTACCTAAAACGAATAAGTTACATCCAGGTTACGTTTTCATCGACTTTATCTAAAGAAATCACTGCACTTTACCCAACACTGGTATAAATGAACTGGATTTTGGAAACAATCCAGAGGGCACAGCTTAAAAAAAAATGCTATTGACGTAAGAAGCGAAAGTATACAGGCGACCTGATTAGGAAACAGTACACTAAAAAAATCTGGTCGTAAACGAACTCTTAGGGGTTCTTCGGCTCGTCCATATTTTGCACCCTCAGAAGTTCTTTTTACGCACTCCCTAAAGGGTTCTTTGTGAAAAACCTATAAGGGTTTCTTTTAAGCTCGTTTTTTTGTTTTTGTTTTTTATGCGAAAAAACGTTTTTCATTACTTAGTTGCCTTTCCAGTGCGCCAGAGGGTGATAGTGCTTGAGGCGAAACAGGCGAAACCTAGCGAAAGCGTTCTTCACGAGTTTAGAGAGTTCTAAGAGTTTCAAAAAAACCTTTCAAAAACTTTTTTTTCTATCTTTTTTATAGAGCGTATAATTTAAATCTTGACACACGGAGAAGTCTGTTATTTTATTTCTCTGTGTATCATGTTTTAGATTAATATGCTATAGATGCATCCTGCAAGGCACAGCGGTGTAGCTTCAACACTGTGCAGAGAGTATGCGGTAAATCTATACATTTTGCACTGTGTTGGCGGTTGCCTGCTTCTAAAATTCTAATATAGTAGATTGTTGGGGTAGTTGGTTCTGGAACTTGGAATACATTTTAGCGCTCAAAACAAAATGTACGAAGGGTGGGGCAGCATGTGTCAGCGTGGCCTCAATTGATCTACTTGACAAGGAACGTGCCTTCCTCAATGACGCGGCCTGGCATCGGGTTGGCTAGTGATGGTGTGATATCAGAAACACGGAGGGTACATAAGTGACGTTTCATATGATTCTCGTCTTTGTGTCCTTGTGCTTTGAGCATTAAAATGTATTCTAAGTTCTAAAATTCTGTGTTTCTTTTTTCTTCTTGTGTGTGTGTGTGAGAGAGAGAGAGAGAGAGCTGGCGTGGGCGAAATCGGCGAAGGTCCTTCAGCGAAGCGGTGTGGGCGCGCACTTCCGAGGCGGCATGCATTCAGCGTGCCGTCTTGCGTCAGAGAGTCTCGTTCGGAAATAGACGGGCCGGCGGCAGGCGTCGAGCCTCGGTTGTAACGCGTTGCGCAAGGCTTCGGCATCCACCGGGGGAAGACAAGCAGCCGGGGCGCGGTACACCGCGACACCCGATGTTATACCGATAGGCGGATGAGCCCAAGTTTCTAGAGGGGATGCCGGCGGAGTCCGCGCCTTTGCTTATAAGTTATAACACATCACGTAATTATACGGCTGATATATGACCCGTTCCCGGACCGCAAACTTTCATTACTTGACCTCGTATTTGTCGTCGCCTGTGCGACGGACTGGGACAGGATCCAAATGGAAACTTTCTTCCCCACGCTCCAGCGGGGATGTTAACGTGACTTCTATCTTACCCGAAACATTTTTGGCAGTCGAAACCTTTTTTTGTAGTGAAACTCCCGCGCGCCAATTCAACACGGTCGAAACTGCACGTAGCTCTGTGTTCGGGAATGTCAAATCGAGCTCGCTACTTGTATAAGCATAGAACCTCCGTGGAGAAATGCGAGATCAGCGCCTCCTTGCATCCGACACTGGGAACCCGGGTCACGTACCAATCCGGCTGAAGTGTCCATTCGGTCGAC
This sequence comes from Ixodes ricinus, assembly GCA_037355805.1. Classification (NCBI taxonomy): domain Eukaryota; kingdom Metazoa; phylum Arthropoda; class Arachnida; order Ixodida; family Ixodidae; genus Ixodes; species Ixodes ricinus. Next base: position 5,343 of record JAZHYW010039625.1, on the reverse strand, counting down.
GGGTCAATTCGGCTTTAGGGTTCGATTCGGCTGTACGCTCCAGTTCGGCTGGATACCCAGTTCGGCTTAAAATTTCAATTCGGCTGGACGTTTCAGTTCGGCTCAATACCCAGTTCGGCTTAAAGTTTCAATTTGGATGGACGCTCCAATTGGCTGGGTAGGCACTTCGTCTGGATGTTTCAATTCGGCCTAATTCTTGGTTCAGCTGAAGCGCTTAATCTGGCTATGACTGGCCTGAGTAGACCTTATTTGCTCTGGGAGACTAGTTTCAAATCAATACATTTCTTCAAGCTAGTCGAACTGCCCGTGTTCATTTACCATTTGTGTTTGCGTTGTTTCTTCTTAACCTGCTGTGCACACACCAAGTCCATGTTTCAAAGTGGAATGGTTTAATGCCTTGTCTACAGAGTGATTCACGAACGTCCGAGCTTCGCTTCTTTCAGTGTTTACCACCATCTGCATCAAAGAGAGGAAGTCCCAGCAGTTCCACTTGTCCAACAACTGGGGTGGAGAAAACAGACAGAACCATCAGTCGCATGACAAAGCAGTAAAGTTAGGTTTCGTTTTGATTGGATATTTTTAATGGGGCCAAGAGGCACATTATTGCACAAAAGTCACCATAAAAAGTGATCATAATGAAATAGTGTATGCAGTTTCTCAATTAATATTTTTTCCAATTACAAAATTAGTTGTCCTTCATCTCAGCTGCGTTTATCCAACCATGGGTACATTGTTAGGTGAACAGCGGAATTAATGGCCTTCTTTTACAAGCACAAGTCTCGGCTGAAGGCGAAGCTTTTTGTCACGCTTGGTGACTTACAGGAACAGCTGGTTCTCATAGTGAACCCCAGACTTTATTCAACAGCGTACTGGTTAAATCAGACTTTATTAAAAATAACCAATCAAGAGGAAACCCTACTTTACTGCTTTGTCATGCGACTGATGGTTGTAGCTGTTTTCTCCACCTCAGTTGTTGGACAAGTGGAACTGCTGGGACTTCCTCTCTTTGATTTGGATGGTGGTCACCACTGAAAGAAGCGAAGCATGGACGTTCGTGAATCGGTCTGTAGGCAAGGTAACAAACACTTTTACTTTGAAACATGGACTTAATGTGTGCACAGCAGCTCAAGAAGAAACAATTCAAACACATGATAAATGCACACGGGCAGTTCGACTAGCTTGCAGAAATGTATTGATTTGAAACTTTAGTCTCTTAAGGGAAATAGGACTACTCAAGCCAGCCATAACCGGATTTAGGTGCTTCAGCTAAACCGAGAATTAAGCCGAATTGAGAACGTCCAGCCGAATTGAAACATCCAGCCGAACTGGGTACCCAGCCAAATTGAAACTTTAAGCCGAACTGGGTATACAGCCGAATTGAAACTTTAAGCCGAACTGAGTATCCAGCCGAATTGGAGCGTCCAGCCGAATCGAAACTTTTAGCCGAATGGACAGCTCAGCCGAACCGAGATCACACCGTTTGCGAGTGGAACGAGCTGCCCCACAGCGTAACGTATGTTGCCTCTTTTGCTAAATTTTTTAGTGCAATTGATGAACTTCCTTTCGTTATAATGCACTTCAAGGAATGAACAGCTTACTCGTTTTACTGCGTGTCTGTGTGTATTTATTTGCTTTGCTGACTTTTTTATGGTTCTGCCTCACCGTTGCCTTGGCCTTCAAAAAGTTGGCCGGCAGTTTTTTTCAAAATAAATAAAGAAATAAATTTGCCAATTTCTCAATAGCTATTCTAAATTTAGAAATACTAAATAGCATACCTGAAAAAAAAAAAGAAAATGCCGAGTATTAAGAACATGTGATGGTTCTGGTGTAGCTTAAAAATCGACTGGAGTACTTCTTTCGACGAGAGCTATAGTCACTGACTTTGGTGAGAACGGCAGAAAGGTGCTTCAGTTGTCCCAATGCACGGCGGAAGGCATGATGCCCATGCTGGAGGCCGAGAGTTCGAAAGACACGCCCTGCCGTTCTCATTCTTTCAGGGACTATAGATCTTTGCATCGCTTACCACCCGGGCGAAAAATGCTGAGTCACTGAGCTCTGGACGCATGCGCAGGGTTTAATATACCGCAGAGCAGATCAACAGCGCATGCTCAAGACACGTTCCACAGCCCAGCAGATAAAGATGGCAGCGCGCAGAAGGCGATTTTTGCAAAGGTCTATAGTTGGTAAAATATTAACCGGGCGTAATTTTGTGGCTGCATCTTGCTAACCTCTCAGTTCGTGCCCGCAAGCAAGCTGCACTGCGATGGCGAAGACCGCAATGCGGCCTGGCAGACAGCGATGAGGCAAATCATGACCACGGTGATTGTGTCATTCGTCGTTATATGAGTCTAGTCGTATAGGGCGGCTTCGTTGAGCAACTTCCCCCGCGGTTGCGATTACAGCTTAAACAAGCGAGTTCTAGCCATCTGCGGAGAGATACTGACATCCGTTTGTGCAATAGCCATAGCTCTTGAGACCCTGTTGCGAACAGACGCGCAGTGCGACATCCGGAGAGCCGATGTGCGAGGTGTCGTAATGGTTTCTTTAATATTTATCGAAGAACCGGGGAAGCCCTCGCTCCAGCTGAAACGCAGAATCGTCCTTGGCGACGCACACGTTTCTGTGCCGAATTTGGAAACAGAGTGCTAGTGCGCTGGGCTATAGCTAGGGCTCCGCGTTTTAGGATAAATCCGATCAAATTCCCCCAAAAAACTCTAGCCGGTAAAATATTTGTCAATTCGGATTTATCCGAAAAATGCAAAGTTCTAAAATTACAGGTGCAAAAAAAAAAAAAGAATAATAGGTTTGCTTGGCTGGAGAACCGGGTGCCTTGTCCCGAGAAGAGGAGTTTCCTTAAAATATTTTACTATTGACCAAAATAGGGATATCTCAGCAATGTTTCTTCAGCAGGAGACGGCAAAAGTCACTGTTCTAGGTTTTAGGTTGAATCATACTATCTGTGGTTCTTAAGAGAGCAGAACGCACGAACCTATAGATATCCCTGTGACGTCCACGTGTTTCGCGGTTTTAAAGCATGGACGTTCTTTCAAGCAAAATTTGTTTGGAAGTTTTGTCACGGGCGGCTAGTATTTCCAATTGCAAGGGCACCAATGCCAAATCTGTGCATCAACAAACCGTTAGCGATTCAGGTGAATTTTGGGTATGTTTGTGTTCGGATAATTTGTAATTTTATTTTAAATTTCGAAAAAAATAAAAAACAAAAACAAAATGAAACTTTTTTTTTTTATATTGGGAATTTAGCGAGTACAAGCTTCGATAAACCTTGAATTGTTGTCGAAACATTAGTTACGAAAACCACCGTCCGAAGTTCACAAAAAATAAGCTCTGAAAACGCGGAACCTATAGCTATAGCCTATCTTAACCGTAACTTGGCATATGACAAAAGCTACAGTCACAGTGTGCCAACCAGCGAGTCGGAGGGGAGCCACGTGACTATATACACTTTCCCGAAAAACGCTCCTAGGCCGCCGCCATGTTGCTGGTGATGACGCAACTGGTGTGACTCTCACGCCCCTTATCAGCGAGACATTTTCTGCCACTCACTTGGTCTGTTGAACCAACTCAGCGCAATTCTCCGCCTATGTTTTTTTTTTTCTCGATCTGCATCTTCCCGTTTGCCCGATATATGCCTCTGACGGAATATATCGGACAGAGAGGGCATCCGTAAACGAGAGGGCCAGGGAGCATGACGTTTCTGCAAGGCGGTCATTTTCGGGATATTTGACCGTTCATTGTGACAGTTGCCCATGTTTTCCTGTACTCGATAAAATGGAAATTTTACGAAGATATAAAACAAAACATTCCTAGGACACCTAAGCAGTTCTTATGAGTTGTGAATGCGAAAGCATGTATGTCGTTCTTCCGCTCTCTTAGTTCGTCTGCTGCGTACTGGCGTGGACGGCCACGTTTCGCTACCGACCCGCCAAGCGAAACGGAGGCGTCTACGAGAAGATCTAGCTGCAGCGTTGCGGGATCGTGAAGAGCAAGGACCAGGTCCATCACAAGATCGACAATTTGACCAACACTTACCTGTAAGATAATTTTAAAGTTGCATGCAACCTGAGAGTATATGAACCAGGGCGGAGCATAAAAATCAAAATGACTTAAATCGTGGTTTAAATCATGATTTTAATCGTGATTTAAATCAGACCGATTTTACTACTATCACTTATATCAACTTTTTTTTCGCAAAAAAAAAAGAAATATTTCCCAAAATATTTTTATTTACTCTCTGTCTATCATGGGATGATTTTTATGTGCACCTGTATTTAAATCAAAACATCATGAAGCAAGAACGATTTATAACAGGCTGAACACGATCTACAGTGATCTCGTGAACAAATCAGAGCGTTGAGCTTGCTTTCTACTTTCCACTTCCTTCGTCAGTTACAACGACCTATGGCAAACAAGTTTGAGAAAGCGAAAAAAAAATGGAAACGAAAACTAGAACAGTAATGTCTTTTTGCAAGCAATGAGAACGCGAAAGAAAAATAAATGAAAAAGCATTTTCACTAACTAAGGAAAAATCAACTTTTGTTTCTTCAATGGTGGGGTTTACATGAATTAAAAGATGTTAATCTATGAGTAATTTAAAGTTACGGCAATGCTTCTGTAATATTTTCAGTGGTCGGACGGGTTGATCAATCAACCTACCATGTTTAAAACATACCGGGTGTTTTTGCGAAGACTTTCAAAAAATCCTGAACATTAGGGCGTTTGAAAAAAAGAAAAAGAAACTGCCGTCGGGAACAAAGTATTAGCCACGGCGGACGTCAGGAATTGCAAAAAAACATACTAATTAGCCAGCTAATTAATTAATTAAAGTTTGTTAATTAACTTTTTAATTAGTGGAAATAGACATATGGTTCCAATTAGGAAGTTGCTGAGCGTTATCGAAAACCACTAAATCAGTCATTTTCAGAAAGACTTCGAGCGTGTGAAAAGAGTAGTAGCGCACTAAAGTTACCACTCGTGGAGCAGGTTCAAGGCTGGGACTAGATAAGTGCGCTTCTACTCTTCTCACGCGCTCAAAGTCTTTCTGAAAAGTGGTCTTCGATAACGCTCAGTAGGGATGTCGCGAACCACCCTAGGTTCGATATCGAAAGGTTTCGATATTTTCGAAGCGAACTGAGGTTCGCATTGAAAAATGTCGATATTTTCGTACCGACCGAGGTTCGAATTCGAAAAATTCGCAACTTTCGATCACAGTAGAGTTTCGAAATCGAAAAGTTCGAAGATTTCACGGTTTCTAAAATTTCGGGTTCGAATATTTCGAATATTCTTTTACTTGAGGTTCGATAAATTCGAAGATTTCGAACTTTC